>JAAGNO010005913.1:0-10004 GCA_033439905.1 Ceryle rudis | reverse complement strand
GGCGCGGCGTGGGGAGGCGGGTGGGGGGGGGTGGGCGGGGGTGGGGGGGGGCGGGGGGGGTGGGGTGCGGGGGAGGGGGGGGTGGCGGGGGGGGGGGGGGGGGGGTGCGGGAATAAATAAGTAAAAAATTAAACCCATTCATACTTCAAAACCATGTGGAAAACTACTTCAGAGACTGAATCTCATTTTACACCATAAAAATATTACCAATCCTGCACCTTTCTAAAAATATTATTTTTCTTCCCGTGAGACCACCATCACTTACAAAGGTTGTTAGACCACATCACCTATACATTCTAAAGGGAATACACAGAGATGTTATTTGATCTCCACTTTCTTGGTTTATAATATACATCACCTGACCAGAAATACATGTAAAAATCACTGTCAATTTCATTCATTAGAGGAATTAAGTATTACTTACTTCCATTCAGTCAGAGCTATGATTTTTTAAGAACAGAACTAGATGGTTTATTTCAAAAAGAGGAGTTCCAAACTGTGGGCTTCATTCACATTAATAAGCTGTTCTTCCAAAAGAAGTATAATTTAAAAAGAGATAATACCAGCCATTCATAAGAAACAGCTCTACTTAGGTTTCTTAAAAGAAAACAAACAAAAAAGCAGGCAGATTGTCAGGGACACAATGAGCACCTATTGTTTTAACTGGGCTGGACCAACACACATCTTTGTACTCTAAAGAAACACACAACAAAACCCACAGAACACCCACTGATCTACAATGTTACCAGAAAGACTAACCGTGGCTGCTGTGAAATAAAGAAATCATACAGATGAGATGCAGAGTTATACAGAAGAAAACACATGTGGTAAAGACAGTAAGTACATGAGTATTGATAATTAAGTACTCACATAAGTGAAAGCTACTCAAAATGGATTTATATATCAAATACCTATGAAGCTAAGATACCTTCAACAAGAAGTTCTTACAAAATGAAAATATTTCAGGTGTCCAGTTTCACTATAGTGACTCTAAAGATAGAGCTGTTTATTCTTATATTTTACTACTCTAGTAACTCATCCGAGCCCATAGAAAGAACAAAGTAAAATACCTTTTTTTGATTTTGCTCCTATCTTCAACTTTGATGGCCAAGCAATCTGTGTATTTGTTTCTTCCATAATCTGTTAAAAAGAAAACACTTATCAAATATTAAGTTTATTGTTGTCCTATAAAATCAAAAGTTAATTTTTTGAAACAACAGTTTACCCGTTTATTATTATGACCTGTTTATTATTATGACTTGTAAATAGTGCAAGTTATTAACTACTTCTCTGGTGCTCTTAAGAAGAATTTTATGTCCAGTGATAAGCAGAGCTGAGGTCAGATCATTCAAAAGAAACCCGAAGAGCAACCCATAATATTCAACAGACATAGACTCTTGTTCTGTTGCCACTTTTGTTTTAGTGACTAAAGTCCACTAGTCACAGGTATATTATACTGAAAGGTACTGTACAGTGTTACAGTGCATCACTAATGTGTTTAGTAAGAACACAGGAGAAACAACAGAACAACGCCAAGAACTTCATATAGATTAATTGAAATTCAGTTCTAAGAAATGCTGGGCATGTCTACTGAGACTAAAGAACTTCCCTTTTACATTGAAACCTTATCAATAAGTATGATAATACTCATCTGAAGTGTGGTAAGAGGTATCATGAGTAAGAAAAGATTATCTGATCATCATAAGGACTTGAAGAAATGAGAAAGATCTGCCTGTATTAGTCCATGACAAGATGGTTGGAGAATGTGAAGAAAATGCATCTATTAAATATCATGCTAGGCTGCATCAGACAAGGCATTTTTTAATAGAAATATTGATTATAGAAAGTCCTGATGAATTTTCCCCCAGAACAAATTGTCCGGTTCTGTTCACACACAGACAAGATTTTGTACAGCAATGAGCAAATCGATCCTCACCCCTCTGAAAAATTTCAGGAACTTTATAGGAGGAATTTATAACTAAATCAATTAGAAGGATCCTAGAATCACAGGGCAAATTTGGAAGAAAGGGAGCTCTGGAAATCATTTAAGACTGACCTCACACCTGCAGCAAGGGCCAAGTGCAAAGTTAGGTCAGGTCGCTCATGGCCTTGCCCATTAAGCTCTCATTACCTCTAAGGAAGGAGATTTCCACAGCCTTTCTGTACAGTTCCTTCAGTGTGCAGCCATCTTTACGAAGGAATTTTCTCCTCTCTAGTTGATTTTTCCTTTGTTCAACCTTTGGCCATTTTTACACGTGCTCTTTTAGAGGGAGTCTGGCTTGAGTCTATCTTCTAGCCACCCACAAGGGTTGATGAAGTTATAAGTTCTTTTATATCTCACTTCCTCCCTGATGAACAAACCCTGTTCTCAGCTTCTCTTTGTACATCAACTGCTCCAGGCCCTCAATCAACCTGGTGATCATCCACTGGAGTCACTTCCACTTGTCAGGATCTTTCTGGGACTGAGGGGTATGTAACTGGACAAAGTACTCCTCATACAGTGCAGAGAGGAATAACCACTTCCCTTAACCTACTGGGTCATACTATTTTAGATAGTGAGTCTATATAAAAATACATAGGTGAGTAGTAAGGAGATTATTTAAAGCGTAATGAGTAAACAAGCCCAAACTGTAAGATAGAAAACAACTTGAACTGAAAGAACCTTTGATTGCTGTAAGTAGAAAAGAGGTAGGTAAAGGAGTGAGCTTCTCAGGTGGCAACTGTCAGGGTCTGGTTCCTCCTGTGTAAGGAATATTCCTCAGAAGGACTAAAAAAAAAAAAATAATAACTGTGCTCTTTTGTTTTTTGATACAAATGAGAATTACAGTACACAAAAAGCAGACACTATCCGAATAAAGTCAACTCATTATAAAAGGGCAGGGGAGGATTAAGCAAAGCATTACAGGTCAGCACTTCTAGTCATTTGCAACAAGGATAAGCAATAACAACAAAAAGAAGAAAATACCAAAATAATTAGCAAAGCCATTTCCAAGAAGAAAATTAAAGCATTACAGCATCTACAATATCAGTATATTTTCCTTAACAGTATAATTCAGAACTACGGCAGACTTCTCTAAATTCTTCATTCTTATCTTCTACATCCAAATCCCCAGTACGTCACAACTTCCAGCTTAGTACACTATGTGGAAAAAATGAAAGTGTCAGCCAGGCTTCATTATACTATATTTTTGGTTCCAGAAACTATTGTATAATAAGTTACAGCTGAAATAAGACATTTCCAGGAGAGTGAAATTCTATCAGCAACATACAGATCCTTGTTACAATTTTCCAATGGGGGGGGAGTTATTTCAAAGAATTGTGTCTGATAGAGGGCTTTGGGCCAGGTTTATTCTTAATTATGCAACAAGCAATGAAATACACAGAAAATAGTAAGGGATTAACTGAAGGGAGAAAGATGATAAAACAAAGAACTGGTGCAGGACTGAGTTAAAGAAGATCCAACATAAAAGGAACCACAAGAGAAAGAAGACTGAAGAGGAGTGAATTACTGTCATTCAAAACAAGTGTTACATCCCATCAGTCCTTTACCCCCTCAATATTAAGTTTGGAGACTTCGAAAAGAAATTAAATCCTCCCCATTCCTCATGCTAAACCAAAACAAAATGAAAGGCCACAACTTCAGAGGTGCATACTTTCTGGAAACATATGAGAGATGCACAAGAGCTTCAAAGCAAAAAAGTCTTCCTGCCAGCCACTGAGATTTGGCTATCTAATATCCTTAAGCTCTTTGGAGAATGCAATGCTAAAAATTACCATATTAGACCAAAAAGACGACTCAGTTTGGTCACTACAAAGACACGTTTATCTCACATCTTAGGCAGTTAGGGAAAAAAAGTCTGGATGCATTTAAATGAAGTGCATTTATCGAAGCATATAAAAGCTCAGAGCATGTGCTGGCTTTCAACTCCAACCAGTAAACTTTTATGATGAATTCCAAGCTGATTGCAATAATCATCTTTTCCACAATTTTAAAAACCACAGGGAAAAAAAAAAATTTGTTTTTGCTGCAGCATTTAGTTTTTCACCAGTGAAAATAATTAACCTTGCCTGTAAAACAATTTGAGAATCTTAACTACCTGAAAAATTTTCAAAGGAAAGTAAACTCTGGTTATATTTTTGAGAAATTGGGGCTTTCATAGGAACACTTAGGAAGGGTTTAAACTATATTGCTTGTTTTTTTTACTATTTATTTAATTATCTACATATTGTATTTATTGTAACAGGAGGAGGGTTATAAAGCTGTAGAAAACAGGAAACTAAGTTTTTACTATAGCTGTAAAAATTGAAGGTAAAGATGACGCCAAAAATCCCTGCAATGGTAAAACTCTGCATTGTGTAGATCACTGCTGCGTCAACTTTTAGTTCTGTTTTACCATTCTAACCCAGGCAGTTTTAAGCGTCAGGATTTTTTTTTTTCCTCCTGAAACAAATTTGGAATCATTCCATAAAAACCTCAACTGGATGATGCAATGGAATAGTTTTGTTAGTGAAAACTCAGGGTTACGCCACATACCCTGAACACAGCAGTACTGCTCTGAAATGAACAAAACAGGGCACAGAACTCACTTTACATATCGAATAGATGTATTTCAGCTTTATAAATACTTTAGTCACAAAACATTTAGAGGAAATTCAGCCGAGGAATTACTGAGTCAGAGTTGATGATCTCTGCATTATAGCACCTCTGCTTAAGCTTCCCTTCTTTTGATATGAAGTGGAAGTGTTTACACTAATCAGTGCTCTGCTCACATTAAAGGATCAACTGGCCAAAGGGAGCAGGCAAGATTCAATCACATAGTAAATAATCTCATGCAGTCTCCTCAGAATGAGGGAAATGCCAAGCAATTATGTACTTACATCTTCCCTTCATCCCCTTTCCTCAAGAGAAATGGGAGTGTTTATGTAGCAGAAATACGCAAGCTGTTCTCAGTGGAGAACATACAGAAGATGTCAGAAGATGACACAAGATGCTGGAAGATACCAAAAAATCCAAACAAATAAGACTGTGACCTGACCCTGAAAAAGCTGTCTCTAGATGCAAGAAAAAAAAACCTTCAAGAAAAAAAAAACCAAAACCCATAACAAAACACCTAGCTGGAAGGCAGCTGGAAGAAAAGCTTTTGTCTTCCTTTTATTGAAGCTTGAAAAAAATTATAGTTTAAGCACCTTGGGGAGTTTTTACATTAAACAGTAAGAAATTACTTGTTTTGGTTTTTGGTGGGTTTTTTTGTTTGGTTTTTTTTTTTTTTTTTTTTTACACATTGTAATTTCTCTGTAGACGATTTCGGATGGAAACTGGAATGCCCTGAATGCAAAACCAAACCAACCAAAAACCCCCATAAACAAACAAGGATTTCAGAATTCAAAAGAGGTATTTTACACACAGTAGATAGAAAACATATCAAACAGACCTTTGTTTATTTAAAATGAGCACATTAAATGAAAGTCGCATTCTTCATAGTTAATGTTGTTAAGTTACCCATTTCTGATCTTCCCAGCTTTAGGATTTGTGCATCTTGGCCACTTCTGCCTCAGCTCTTATTCACAGTGAAAGGGAAAACAGACAGGAGAGGAACCTACCAGTGGGTTTCTCCAATTAAGTTACAAAAGCAACTCTCAAAACTGCAACCGTACCTGATAAAAAAAAGCCAGTTTTTTACTTCATAATCTTCCATCTGAACAAAAGGAAAAACTTTTCTTTGAGGCTGATGGAGCACTGGAATAGTCTGCCCAGAGAGGTTGTAGAGTCTCCTCCTTTGGGGATATTCAGAACACCCCCAGGCACGATCCTGTGCAGCCTGCTCTAGGTGAACTTGCTTTAGTAGGTGGGCTGGATGAGATGATGATCTCCAGAGATCACTTCCAACACCCTACACCCTTCTGTGATTTTTGCCTTCAAATAGTTTTCCTCGGTTTGCTTCAGTGCAGGTTAAAAACAGAGACACCTAGGTTTAGATCAACAACATCAATGGCAGTAGACACTTAAACACTGGCAGTCCAGCAACAGTATCTTATTTGGAACTATCAAACAATTCAAATCCTCAGCGAGCACCTCACTTTTTTGCTACTTGGAGTATTTTGAAGACTCCGCTCCATTTCTTGTAAACAGACTGCAAATCCCATCCCTGAGCCTGCTGACAAATGGTAAAAGCTGAACATCCTCCATGACGTATTTTAGCAGGCTGGTTGAGTAAATTATACAAAAGAAAAATAAACTGAATAACTACAGGTGATCATACCCCTGAAAAGAATAAAATAAGTAAAAAAAAAAACCAAACAACTGAACTTGCTATTGTGTCTGAGGCAGCATAAAACAGAGAGGTGAATGAGAAGCAGGGGAGGGAACCAAGCAGTCAGTCATTCTTCTAACTTATTTAACCCTTCTAAAAGTGATCCAGTTCCCTCTGGGGTACTGGAGTCAGCTCTTGCTCCCTCAGCAGATTAAGTGAAAGCAAAAAAGGACAATATAGGGAAAAATAATTATATCCTTCCAGCCTTCCACATCTTGTTTTTTTCTCATAAACTGCCTCTGTGCAGACAAAGAAAAAAAAAAAAAATCCCACAAAGCACACAATCAAGACAGTGCCCAAATTATATTCTCAATTACCTTTACAGTTACTCTTCATGTCATTCTCAACCTTACATACAAACATCTCAGAGCATTTCTTAGTATAAAATCATCTTTTAGCAAGACAAAAAGGTATGACCAAGTAAGATGCAATTTTTTTCGGAGCAGTATCAAGTTTAAAACGGAAAAACAATTTGATGCAATGCTATCATAAGTCATGGGAAAAAGCAAATGGGGAAGGTGTGGGGGGAAGTACTGTGAATGAGAAAAACAAACAAACAAAAGGTATGAGACAAAACAGAGATGGCTAAGCTGCAATCGGTAGACTGGTGTGTGTCTGAAAACAAAAAAACTTATTTGCAAGGATCAGGTTCCATCAAGCAGTATCAGGCAGATATTGGAAAGGGACTGAAAATGAAAATGAAAGAACTGCTTCCCAGTGTAGCTGTGAAAATTGCTGCAGAGGAGAAAATACCATGCGCAAGTGCAGGATGAGGACAAGGAATGACAGAGAGGATTAGAAAAAGTATCACTTACAAAAAGGTTGCAATACTAGAAATTCTATTATTTTTTTGCAGGTGAATTTCCACAGGTTGAGGAAAACACATCAATTCTTTATGGGCTACTATAGCTTGCTAAGTTCATGGAGCATAACTCACACCCAATAAATATTTCATACACAGCCACTGAAGGGAAGCTGAATAATTGTTTTGTTACATTACAGTCTCCAGTCCTGTTTTTAATGGGATTGTTTTGTGAGAACCATTTTCCCATGATGCTCAAGAAAATTCGTTCCATCAGTTTTACAGAAGACAATGCTGGAAGCCACTGTGCAAGACAGCAGAGAAACAAACAAACAAAAAAAAGGTGAAATACAGGAATATCAATTGTAAAAGTATTACCATGCTAGTGGCCTTTCAGATATGTTTTTTTTCATAAACATGGAGTATTAATGGGAAGATAAGTTTTCCTGTCGTAATAACTAATACTGGTTTTGCAGATCCTAAGCAGTTGCCATTGTGGTAAAGCAAGCCAAGATTCTGTTGATACTCTACAAAGCTGTGCAGGTAGAAATAAAAAGTCCAGAAAATAGCACCCACCCTGACTTGTCTCAACAGTCTGATTTCTGTACCCTAACGTGTATCTTTATGCTCTTCTACAGGTACCTTTTAATTGATTAATAATTTACAGGGAGCATACTGTTTAAAGGAAAACATGGAAAATACTTAAGCAGTGAGGTTAAACCACAATGCTAGCTGAATAACCTTAAGATACTTAAGAACTGCAAAAGTTTTGTAAGTATGGTTTTGAATGATAGAGTCAGTTTTACAAACAAAGGCTGTCACAAGTTAGATTCTTTTGTTTGTTTGTTTTGAAGCATTAAAATTCTTCCAAAGCCAGGTTTCTTACAAAACAAGACACCAAATGGTGATGGAACTTTACATTATGTCATCCAATACAGATTGTTGAGTATTTGGTTTTCCAAATATTCCCCCCAAAAAAATCTCAAAGCAGCAGTCAACTGAAAATATTATGAGATGTATCAGAGTTGTCTGATCACATTTATCTTACCAGAAGCTAAACATCATCCTCATTTTGTGCCTGTTAATTCTTCTGCATGAAGAACAGTCTTAAAGAAGTAGTGAAATAGCTTAACAGAAAACTGACATGCCGTACTGTCTTAATCTCAGCAACATCTGCAAAATAGACTTCTAGTAGACAAATACTCATTTTAGGACAGACAGAAGTCCTTACCAACCATCACTTACAACTGTACAGAAGCTTCTTTGATACCAATACTTCCTGCTTAAAATGTCCAGTGTTCACCAATCAAGTGCTACAACTGCTTTAACTCAACGAAGTAGCCACAAAAAGTGAACAGGCAACTCATTAAATATTTCTACATTAAACTGAGTATGAAAAGCATAAGCTTGCATTCTGAACACAGCTTTACAAACCACGGTGCATAGAATATTTAGAAGTTTGGAGTTACAGTTCAACGGCAAATTTATTTTAGTTTTGACAATAAAAATGTTTTTCTTTCTAAGAGGAAAGACACAGACAAAACAGGTTCAGTGTAAACAGAATCACAGTTTTGATGCAAAATCTTCTTGTAACTAACAAAGCATGAGTACCATGGCAAAGGGATTACTTATCCCATTTATTAGCACTCTCAGATAAAAGCCAAAAGTCAGTATTGCAGATTTCATTCATTAAAAATTAACATCCAAATAAGCATTTCATTTTAGAAAATTAAATCATTTCACATACAATCTAATTCAATATTAACCAAATGGTGACACTTGAAAGGTTTTAAATCAAATCTCAGGATGCCTAATAAAAACAAACACAAATTTTTCCAGTCTCTATGTTGTTTCACACACATAAAGTGTTCATCTTGTATCTTCTGCTTTCATAGAAGTTACGTTAAGAGCAGCGTGGCTTCCACTGAACGTATGTATTTAATGAAGTATAAACAAGTTTACTCTAATAGCTTATTTGAAATGTTGAATTGGAATATCATTTGCATGAAAACTGAAAAAAAATTTACAAAATTCTATATAAGCAGAAGACGACCTGAGCTGAACAGTCCCAGTAAACAAGTAAAATTCTATATGGGCTGATACTTATTTCTTGTTCTTCTAAATCAGTAGTGGTGAAGCAGCAGTATCTGAGAGGATGACTAATCCCTGATGATTAGTTTTGGCAGCAAGAAGAGAGTAATGGGTGTAGCTGGAAGGAGGAAGAGTATTCTATTTAATGCTTTGTTGGGTTTTTGGGTAGCAGGGGAGGAGAAAGTGGGGAAAAATAAGGATGGGAAGGATGAACAAGACACAAAGAAGAATTGAGTAATGCTACCCAGGCACTGATCACAAATTCACCCTCTAAAACTGGTGAGGCCAGAGTAAGCACTTGAGATGCCAGACCCAGAACACATCAATGGGACAGCATTAAGGACTACTTGGTTTGATGAGGAAATACGGGGCAAATAAGAAGTTAAAAGACAAATGACAACAAAACTTAGCCCAAAGCTCAGTGCAAATTACTAGCCCTTTTGCAAGTTTAGCCCCATTCTGGGTATAGCAATAGTTTCCTATCCCAAACCCTGGTGTGGGGTTTTGTTTGTTTTTTTTTTTTTTTTTTTCATTCTTTGTTTTTCCTACTAAAGTGGACTACATATGAGATTCAAAACTAGAATTCACTGTTTATATTACAACTACTACTCTCAAAAGACGGCAACTCCGCAGTATTGATGAGGGAGCAGAGCACACTGTCAGCCAGTTTGCTGATGACACAAAACTGGGAGGAGTGGCTGACACACCGGCAGGCTGCACTGCCATCCAGAGAGACCTCGACAGGCTGGAGAGCTGGGCAGGGAGAAATCTTATGAAATATATATAACAAGAGCAAATGT
>JAAGNO010005912.1:0-34844 GCA_033439905.1 Ceryle rudis | reverse complement strand
GTTTTTTTTTTTTTTTTTATTTTTTTTGTTTTGGTTTTGTATTTATTTTTTTTTTTTTTTTTTTTTTTTTTTTTTTTTTTAGAGAAGTGGCATTACATGTGTCCATTAAAGCGTAAATCATAACAAAACTCCCCCTTCAGTTCATAGCAGTGACTCCAGGAGAGCCAAACCTGTTTTATTTTTGTGGCACCTTTGCAAAGTACAGTGACAATTAGCACACTGGTATTATTGATTGTCAGCGGTTTGGAGAGCATTCCACAGCTCCACTTTTCAATTATATTTGTTTGATGTTTGTGTGGAAGTTACTCTGTATGGATTTAATCTCCGTTTTAAAGCAGTGAATTAAATCTTGGTGCCATGGTTAAGGAGACACCAGCAGCTTAAGCTCTGTCACAGACTCTTAAGTTGCAATCCACTCCGATCCCATGTGATGTTGTCCTGCAGTGGGTACAGACAATGATACTTCTGGTTTCTGATTTTTCTTACCTTCTTAGGCACTGGTCTTGGGCAGAATTTCCAGCAGATGAACTCCTGCAGCTTGATGCAGGATGGAGACAGTTGCCTCTAAGCTCAGTGGGACAGGGGCTGTCTCTTATTATGAACATTGTGCACTTCACCCAGAGCAGTGAGGGGGTCTCATTTCAAGTGAGGTCCTTTGTTGCTATGGTAATATAAATGAAAACCTGTACTATGGTAATTTTAGCAAAATGCCTCTCTTTTTCTAAACTAAATTGGACGGTGGTTCAGAATTGTGTGGGCATACAGAAATAGTCATGCTTATATTCTTCAACCGTAGTTGTTAAACAGCAGTTGTGTAGAGGGCTGTCAGCGACTGTGGCTGTGGGCAGCTCGTGTTTCTTTTTTCCTGATAACTGCATAGCATTTTTATTTGACTTTGTAAAGGCTTCCTAGCATGGCTCTCAGCCTTTATGTGCAGAAGGAGGCAACTGCTTTTACTGACCATGCTGTCACATATAAAGAGGTTTGGGTTTTGTGTATAACTGCTTTTACTGACCACGCTGTCACATATAAAGAGGTTTGGGTTTTGTGTATAACTGGTTTTACTGACCACGCGGTCACATATAAAGAGTTTTGCGTTTTGTGTAATGGTCTGTAATGGTTTTGTTAATGAAAGCCTTTATTTTAAAAGCCTTTGTTGATAATTGCTGTCAAAGAGGAAGGAGACATAGGGTAGAGTCTCCCAGGGAATTATCTGGGAGCAGTTTTGGTCAGTGTTTTCTGCAGTACCTCAGGTGATGGAACGGAGAGCACTTTTGTAACATTTGCGGTGATTCCAACCACAGAGTGCAAGGCTGAGAGTTAAAACAACCCTGATACGCTGCAGAGCCAGTCTGAACTCAACACAATAAAATTCTAGAATACTGTAGTATGTCACATGTCAAATGAGGACTATTAGTTAGGTAAAATACTGCAGAAGAGCATCTTGGTACTCTAGTGGATTGTAGGCTGTGCAGTGCTGCAAAACAGCAGTGTTGCTCTGAGCTCTAGTAACAGGAGGATCATACGTAAGACATTGGAGGGCGTTATTTCTGTTCCATTTAGCACTAGTCAGACTTGGCTGAAGCACTCTATCCAGTTTCAAGCATTACATTTACTCTTAAAGAAAGATGTAGGCAAACAAGGTAAGAGAATAGCAACCAAAACTGTAAGAGGCTTAGGAAATGTAGGCTGTAAGGAAAGGTGGAATTTGATTATTTGATCTGAAAAAGAAAACACAATGTAAGGACAGGGCAACCCTCTTCAAATGTATAAACACATTTATAAAGATGACAGTAAACAGTTGTTCTATGACCACCAGTGGTAGGATAAAAAGCAGTTTACCAAAGTACTATTAGGGAGATTACTTTAGATATTAAGAAAATAACAAACCAACCAGACAAAACTACTACCATGTGAGCAGCTGGAATCTAAGGAGGTTGTCAATCTGTTCAGTGAAGATGTAAAGAAAAGGTTAGATAAACAGCTACAGGACTGGCTGTAGCGTGCCTGACCGCAGGCAGGGCAGAGTTTCAGTGATCTGAGACATTTACCAGCCCGTATTTCTGTGATTTCTCATTGTCCAACAAGATACACCTATCCTTTCAGGAAAGGCACAGCACCATGGCACAAAAGAATAACTCATTACCACCCTATTTAATTAATGCAGTGGTTTTACTATTTAATAAATCACACCAGACAGTGCTGTTTGGATCAGTATCTCAGTAACATCTGGAGACTAAGAGCAGCTCACGGAGACAGAAAAAGAGCAGAACTATCCATTGCAAGTAAGCTGTTTCCAAACCCGGTGTTGAGCAATAATAACTAGAAATCATTATTACTTGATGGTCAATGTAAATATAAATGTCCTGTAACTTGCTTGGTATTCACTGTAGAGATCACCACCTCATTTGTACATTTGGTTGGCAGATTCAGGTGAGGTCAAGGACTTCATTGACATTGATATGAGAAATAAAAGTCTGATGTGATATCACTGGCTGTGCCCAATATTAAATTTGTTCTGGCAAAGGGAGGTCTTTCCTCTTGAGGCATGTCTTGCCTGCATCCTTCATGAGCACAGAATTCTTGTGAAAAACAAAAGGGATATATGCCCTTGAAGATAACAAGTAGTGCTCTAGCAGTTTTTCTGTAGTGATAAACTGACTGCATGGCGAAGTGGCTGCGGACTCCTAGAGTAAATCTACTACTTTGCGCTCCTTGAGGAATTGGCATTGCCGCAGAGAAAAATTTTAATCCCACTTTCATTACTTTTGCAGCCTGTGGCTGCTTTTCCTTCTGTTCCTTTGATTGTTGACATTGAAATCCTGTTCTATCGTTTCACTGGGTTTTGCAGATAATTCCAGTGTCATTCTGCAGCCAGGAGCAGTGCTGCCAGCAAAACAAGGTATTTTGACTTCACAGCACCTTTCACCTCTCACTTTCCAAACAAAGCAAGAAGCCAAATTTATTTCTTATAAAACAGAACTTAAATATCTGCATGGCTAAAAGGTGAGAATTTTCAAAACCAAGCTACAGACCAAGCTTTATTCACAGAACTTATTAATCAGAAAATTTCAACTAATGAATACATTACAAAAGTGCCATCTGTTTGAGAAAAACTCTGGGAACAGAGATAGAAGTAAAACTCTTAAGTTATGGATGGCAAGATATTTACCTGGTCCTAGAAAACTTAATGCTTTTGTCCTTTAAGGTTGCTATATAATGTATATGCAATTTGTTAGGCTGAAAGTGGATAGCACAGACTACTCTTGCATAGAGGTTCAAAAAGATCTCAAAAAACGAATACATCGAAACCCATGATACCATCTGCCATGTGTCAGTGGTTTTCTCACACTGAACAAGAGAATTCCTTTAAGAAGAAGGAAATGTGTCTCTATTTTTGTTTATACGCAGTTCCATTTGTACCTTGATTTCTGCTATTATAGGCAGAAAATGGCACCTGTACTTAGGATTCTGGTATTGGGTACAGACTTGAGTGAGAGTGCGACCACTTGGTCATTAACATCATCCACAGGAAAGGAAGCAGCAAGCATTTGTCAATCTTCAGCTTTATTAGTCCTTTCAATGTGACAGGCCTACTGGAGAAGAAGGACTTGAAGTGGCTAAAGATTAAAGTAATGACCATGGCTTGTTCTGAAATTACCAAGCAATGGGCACTTGTGGGACTTCTTGGTTCATTCTTGCAGCAGTTCATCTGATTTCAGATAATAGCTATAGTTTGATGGCATGATGGGCATGGTAGTATTCAGCAGCTCTCCTGAAAAGGACTTGGGGGTCTTGGTAGGCTACATTCTGAACACAAACCAGCATCCTTGGATGTAGCAACAGGGGCTTAGCCATCAGGTCAAGAGATGTGATTGCTTGCCTTTCCTTGGCACTCTTTAGGTGACTTCTAGAATACTGCATGCAGTTTTGGGCACTCAAGACAGGAAAAACATCTCTAAGTTGGATTGTATTCAACAGAGGGCCACCAAGACGGTCAGTGGATGGAGTAAATGCTCTGCTGAGAGACAGGGAGTTGGGTTTGTCCAGCCTGGAGAAGAGCAGGCTTCAGGGAGAAACAATATCTTTCAGTATCAACAAGAAGGTTGTCGGAAAGATAGAACAAGGCTTTTTTATAGTGGTGCATGGCAGGAGGACAGGAGATAATAGAAATAAATTGAAACAAGAGAGTAAGGAAAACCTTTCCCAAGCAGTGGAGCAGTCCAGGGCACTTGTACTGCCTCCTTCCATGGGGGTTTCCAAAAGCCAGTTGGCTTTTGAACCAAAATCTGCTCTCATAGCCAACCCTACCTTGTGCAGGAGGCTGGACTAGGAACCTCCTGAGGTCTCTTCCAGCCTAAACAATTCTGTGTTTCGATGATAATTAATGTTTGAAATATTATTGCCATTGTCAGCTTCCCCTGAGGAGTTCATGGTGACCATTGTGAAGGGAGATCTATCCCCTCAAGGTAAGCAGATTGCACGTTGGCTGCAGGTGGACCCAGTTCTCTTGCCACTACATTTCTTTGCTGATATATGGCCTGTGTGGGCATTTTTGTTGCTTGATTGTCACATGTCTTTTCTCATGAATATCTCCATTACTCTCAACGCAGTGCTTCTGTAGTGCACCTTCCCAAGGATAAATCTTTAAAACATGTCCCTGAGTTTTATTGCAAATAACCCAGTTAAACCAGCAATTTGTCTTTTGCTGGAATTCCCAGAGGTGCTTAGATCCAAAAGTGTTATATTACAGGGTTGCAACAGCGGAGGACTAGACGCAACAGTCCACATTCCTGCATTTCCATGCTCTTCACATCTTGTGCTCCCTCCTTCCACTTGAATAAGCCTTCAGCATGCCCACAAAACATGATCCACTTTCTTTCTTTATGCTCTGCTTCAGGACATGTCCCTCCTAGGCACACAGATGCGCACTTGCACTGCAGCATTGCTCATCTCTACTGCAGTTCCCCAGTGAAGTGAAGGGCTCTGCCAAACAGAAGAAATTGGCTAAAAGCCTCAGAATTGCTGTTCCAAGTGTGTCTCAAAGCTCTCAATGCAGCTCCCCTTGAGCACACGTAGCAGGTAAGCCCCTCTCTCCACTCTAGCAGTGTGTTTTGTTTGGGTGCCTTTTTCCAAGGAATGCTAAAGATTTCCTCACCTGCCTTGCTTGAGGTAAACGTGTCAGTTTAATCAACTTACACTCCCTTTGTGGCCAACTGAGATGCTTTTGAGTGAAAGTGATTGTCCACCTTAAGGTACATGAATAAACTGTGTCTGTCTCAATGGGTGACTCAGGGCTCAATTCACTGTAAAAGCAATCTTTGGTAATTCTGGCATTGATTCCCACGCTGGTGGTCAGAGGGCTTCCACCTGGGATCACCTTCATTAGACCACAGAAGGTCTGCAGCAGAGAGACGATTACAGTTAGACATCTTACTCTCATCTTTAATCATCAAATAAATCCTCAGGCATTTGTGTTTGGAGAAAAGCTTTCCTTTAGCTTTATTCCTTGTACAGTTTTCTATGAGTTTGTTGTGGTTTTTTTGTGCTTGTGGATGGGCAGAAGCAGGCTTTTCTACTGTTCTGCTTCTCGTTGTTCTTGCTGAAAATTATTCAGGAGAACTCTGGCATGTCTCTGTCGTGTTAGTCGTGGCATTGAAGGAGTGAAGAGTAACACATACCTCCTCCATCTGCAGCTCTGTACATGTTATGTTTATCTTTGCAGGGTGGCCAATCTGACTAAAATTAATTTGCAAGCACTTGAAATTTTACTCCAGTACCTTGTGCTGTCAACCTCCCCCATATCCCCACTGCAGATACGCTGATAAATATTCTGAATACTCCTTTGACTGGATAGTGTGTCCTGATACCTATGGTCTACTCTGCTTAGAACTGGAAAGTTTTTGAGTAGGATACATTGGTGTACATAACATGAGAATCATCATAAACTCTTACTCTACAAAGAAATTAGGAAATGAACAGGACCTAAAACTGGAAAACAGAAAGAAGTCAGGAGCACAGTTGTGCAGAAAACTCGTTCTAATTTAAACCAGTAGAGAGGTATGGATGTACTTGAACAGCCTCATAGGGGTTTGGTTTGGCCCATGCAGCATTTGTTCCTAAACTTAATGATATATCTCAAGTGCTTGGCTGTGCAGCCCTCTACTCCAGTTCAGGTTGCATCCAACCTTGGAAAATCCTGTAATTGCCTAAGTGAGTAAAGGAAACTGTGTATGCATTTATTTTGCATATTTTGTGTAACTACTGCCTAATCTGCATGTATGCTTAACACACTACCAAAGGGTAAACAGGAGAATTTCTGCATGCAGGTGACTCTTGTCACTTTGAATTCCTTGTCAGCTTAAGTGTGCAACTGTAGCTGTGTGGCACATAATCACAGAACCAGGTTTAAAAACATTTATATTTCAAAAAGTTTGGTAAAATCCAGTACTTTAGCTGTGTATAAATAATTGATTTATATCATGTACCAGCAAGACCAGCAAAAGTGTTTACAGGAGAGGAAGGCTCTTTGGCTGAAATGAGTTTCAGAGAACTGCTGTATTGAAACTATCAGGGACAGTGTATTATTTATCATGGCTCTGGCAGACTTCCAAAAACATATCACTTTTTTTCATATTGCTGAACTGAAAGAGCCTTGCAAGGATCTGAAAAATGCCTTCCCAGGCATGTACTTAAGCATCAGTATTGTTCAGCTTGATGAGTAAGAATGGATAATGCTCCTAAATACTTCATTACCGCATTTGCCTCTGATTAGTCAAAGAAAATTATAATTCTTCTCCTATGTTCAGTCACTGAAAAAAATGTGACTGTATTCATATAATTTACATGTGGGTCTTGGAGTGTGTTTTTGAACGTAACTGATGCAAATATGAATTCTCCTAGGCAATTCCCAATAAGCATTGTTGGAGCTTTGTAGACCTTGCTGGTCTGGACACCAGATTGGTAATTTGGTTCTTAACTGTCCATATCTGTCCTTTACTTGGTTTGGGGAGGAATGCAGAGCTCATTGCAGAGGCTCTCTCATTCCCCGTTCCTGGAAAAGGCTCATGGCATCCAGCTCCCCAAGGTTTCCACAGCAGCACACAACCATGACTTTCATCACACCACTCATCTTCATCCCACCCATCTGATTGCAGTTCACTACTCGTGGGCAAGGCAAAGTGGGAGAAACACATGTACTACCTTTGTAACTAATGGAGCAATCTGCAGGCAACAAAGAGCATAGCGGTGCATATTCCCTGCCTTCATCTCGCCTTCACCCCTGAAGATTTTTGGGCTGAGAACAGGCTCTGAAGAGGGCACAAGAATGGCCAGGACAGAATATGGTATCTTCTCCAAAAAACATAGTGTCTCTTCATGCTGCCTGGTTTCCTCTCCAGTGCATAAACTTGTAGCTAAACATCCATATTCCTATTCTTTGTTTTTCTAGGGCTAGTTTCTTGGGTTTGCTTCATGGTGAAATTCCAGGGTGTCAGACTTCAAGCTCTCTGCAAGAAAAATGGAGAATTCTGAGGTCAGTCATTCCCTTCTTCTACTGCATTTCAACTTGAATTGGAGTCTCTCGACAGCCTCTTTCTGTCAGCCCTTTTGAATTTCTGTCTGTCATGGGCAGGAAAAAGAAACAGAAAGACCAAATGGCCCTACTTTCAAAACAGAACCTGTGGTGTGAAACAATTCAAGGTGGGGAGAGTCCTTAATGCCAAACTAAATTTACCAGTTGTTCCCTGTTGATAGATTCCTCAAACTGTCAAAATGTCACCAGAGATGACCAGGCACACAATTTTCATGCACTCACTTCTGTTCAGAGATGTAGTTAAGAAGATGAGATGAACTTCCATTACATTTCTTTTTCTAGCTCAGTCAATTTTTAATACTTGTGATACATTCAGTGAATGTGAAATAATTATCTTAGTCATAATACTTTTGATTAATAGGTAATATAATGTATTTTGTGCTGCAGTTTTTAAAATTATTTCATCAGTGTTTCAAGACCAGGTTGGTTGGGGCTTTGAGCAACCTGGTTTAGTGGGAGATTTCCCTGCTTATGGCAGTGGGGTTGGAACTTGATGATCTTTAAGGTCCCTTCCAACTCAAACCATTCTATTATTTTATGATTCTATGATATAAAAGAAAATGGGTTTTAGGCAAAAATCATCATGCATGACTACTGTAATTGTCGTTACAAAAAGGTGTGGGTATATAGTATGAGTTAAATGATTTACATTTCAGTATTTCTGCAGATAAACACAATACTTAATAAAGGCTTAATCCTTAAGTTTCTTATGCGGAGGAACCTCATCCTTTCAGATTTTACTCAGTAAATTAGAACCTGGGGAATTTGTATGGTTTAAATGAGACGTAACTGGTACGAATGAGTGTATCTTTTGGACCTACACAAGTGACCTTGTTCTGCACAATGCAGCAATAGGTATACACTTAATTTGCTTGCTCAGCAGCTTGACTAATTGCACCAGTAGTCAGTGGATGGGACACTGGTAGATAGGGCAGAGAGATATGAGTTCCTGTCTTAATTCTGCAACACCAGTGAAATTACTATACAGACTGTGCTTATTTTCCCTTAGTAGTTTTGACTCTTGTGTCTTCGAAGGCAGAATACTTTCAATAGCAAAAAAAAAAAAGCCCATGTTTGCCACTGGAAATCTCCCATTTAGAAAGGGAGCCATCTGGAGAATAAACTGTAAAATAGGTCCTGAATGAGCCAGGCTCAATGGGACTTGTAGACGATTCTGTGTGTAGCAGAGTCATTAGTATAATTATAGTCCCCAATAATAGTGTCTGACTGACCATTTGCATAGGAATTTACTGACCTGGCATGCACAAGGGGTAACTTTGTGTTCAGAGGAAATGTGCTTATTTGTTGCACACAGTTGTGTAAACAAGACTCTTGCCACAGGCTCTGTTGGTCACAAACAGGACATGGCTGTTTCTTTGTATCTGTCCTCTGCTTGTGAAACACATCAGTGCGTGAATGAAGGTTTGATTATATCTTTGAGCTGTGCAGTTTTGATTGAAAGACTTTATGAGTGGTTGAAGCCCTGTAATAAAAATAAAAAAAGGGAAAGAGAAGTATTTGACAGTGATAAACAATGAATCTGGGTGGGGAACTGCAATCTGACTCTATGGTGCTTTTGACCATCCACCTCTGTTCTGCTCCCTGTGGCTCCGCGCAATTCCACATCCATAATGAAAATCTAAAGCTGTTGCTTAAACTTGGAGTCAGAGTGTGATATTTTTGTTCTCTGTGAGCAAAACCATTTTTCCCTGAGGAGCCTTACAAAGTGATTTTGCATCCCGTGGAATGGGATGCAAAATTCACTCCAGAGGGTGGGAATAGGGTGAGCTCTGCCTACCTACAAAAGGGTAGGCAGCAAAAAAAGCACCCACAAAACCTGCTTGACCCAGCTGTGTCTTGGTCGGTGTCGGGGAACCATCAGATGATAGTGCACCCATCAGCTTTGCTGCAGATGTTTTAATGGAGAGTTTCTTTCTGCTAAACCTCTATTCTTCCATTGTTGAAGAGGTCTGGCACTGTGAAACTCTCACATACGTGACCCTGTAATGTGTTGAAGCTCAGAATACTGTCCCTAGGTGAGAACACAGTCATCAAGGACTTTGACTGCCTGGCTGGTGCAGGGAGCTTTATAAATGATACAAATTTCCTGCTATGCAGACTTTACAATGTCTTTTCTAGACACTGTCAGTTGGCATGATGGCTTTTGAGTCCTACTGATACTGATCTTATTTGAATAGATCTGAGCCTTCTACTTGTACTCAAATTATTAAGTTAAAGGCAGATGCTTGATACTGCAATAAAAGTCTAGCTTGCATAGGATTTTGTTTCCATGAGGTGTCTGCAACTCTCCTCTTGCTGGGGTCTTTTATTGCTCACGTGGGTGCTGTCTGCACATGAGGAATGAGCGGCCACAGGCGGAGTGTGCTGGTACCTTACACAGATCTGCTGTGACAGATCTTTGGAAACCTGTTAGTGAAAACACCCCATGGTAAGGGGTAGTCACTAATCACCACAATGTATATGTTTATCCTGTCAGGGGTATATCTGTTTAGAGAAGAGTAATTGGCATTCCTCTAAAATATTTTTAATTTTTTTACAAGTATTTAGCCTTGTAGCTAAACCCCCAACTGCATGTAGTAAATAACCCTTTTCAGTCCTTTCTGCTGGTACTGATTATGTTTTGCTAATAAAGGAACCAGTTAATTTTTAGCTGGAAATAGCCCGAAAAGAAATACTTTTGATCCTGTTTCAAAAACTTCCGTGTGGGTTACTGGTTGGGGTTTTTTTTGTTGTGTTTTGTTGTTGGTTGTTTTGGTTTGGTTTTAATTTATAGCACCATAATACTGTTCTCCTTCTAAATAATTAAATCTGCCTTATACTTTCATGGCTATATGGTGAACTTTAACATCTCTTTTATTAAATTCAGATTATTAATTTAATCTCATTATCATTCAATAGCTGCTGAAATTATTAACAGTTAAAAAAAGAGAATGCAGTACAGTCCAGGCAAGCTATCTCAGGGAGATGTTTGGTTTTCCTAGCACGTGAAAAAAAAAATCAATGGTAGCGGGTAGATAAATTCAAAGTTAAACCAACATGTAATTCTTGTAATTCAAAAATGGAATCTCATATACAAGAAGCAAGACATGCATAATGTAGTTATTATACCTAATTATTGTTCAGCTGTATGTCTTGCTTAGAGCAAAATTGCCACAAAATGTAGACCAGCTTTCTGGTTAATAAGATTCTTTTCCTTCTTATTAAGTTTATGAAATGTTGCTCTAAAAATAATTCTTGTAGAAATCATAAGAATAAAATCAGGTTCTTCATTGGTGGTTTACTATGCATTAGTCATTCACATTTACTGAACTTCTGAAATTCGTGGATTTATCTAAAAATGAATATTATTTCTTGACATTTCCTGTTTGGTTATAATTGTGCACAGCTCTAGCTTCCTGCTAGGATCCCTTCTAGGCAGCAGACTTAAATTGCATACTTTTGGATTTCAGTCATGGCAACTTTTTGCTTGTTTTTCTCATTGAAATTCATGTCAAAATTCCCTTAGTTTCAATGAAAACTGGTATGGGGTCACAGATATATCCTGAGCAAGATCTCAGATAGACTCTTGAGGCTTTTTTGTTTTTTTGGTCTTTAAATATTGTAGCATTCATAGCTTTTGCTGACGTCTTTTGGCACAGCATGGACAGAATGGAAGTTCACAGATTATCATAGTTCTTTCCTATTTGCTGTGTATTTTGGCTTAGGTTTTAAGCATCTTGTGGCTTAATTAACACTCTTAGTTCTGTTTGTCCTCATACAGTGAGGATCAGATCCGCTGCTCTGGCTCCTAGAGGCTGCCACAATACAAATAAAGAAGAGTAACTCTCCATCATGAGTGAAATAAATCCGTCCTTTATACCATTTCTGTGTTTACTCTGGCAAAGAAGGGATTTGGGGTGTGTGTGCACTGAACAACTGAGTTCTCTGTTGGTTCTCGGGGCTGTTGGGAATTGAAAAACAATGTTAGCATTTGTTATTTCTTTCATAAAATAGTGAGAACAGCACTGTCTTGACAAATCTGTTGAAGTAACTTGCGAATGGGTAGTTCCTCTGTAGGAACAAACACAGCTTAAGGTCACTACTCCCCATATCTGCAGGCATTCTAGGACTACAGAAGGTAAAGATTAAGTCTGGGTTTTTTTACAAATATAAGAAAAATTTTAATACTTTTCCGTTTCTATATAATCTCTCCAATGCTGTCAGAATTATAACAATAGCTAATTGCATTGCTAATCACATCTTAGTTTAGCAGCTAGTACATTGATAAAAAGATATTAATGAGTTCTTGGCAGTTACTCTTTTTCTGTCAGACAGCTAGATAAAACTACAATGGACCAATTTAATTGGGAAACAGGCACTCGCACTCGAGCGTCAACACAGTGTGTGGTGGAGAGATAACATCTACTCTATTTCGGTAAGTGACTTAACTGTCCTCTCATGAAAAGTGTTTAATGTCCAGGAGATGTAAACCAGAATGTAATTGCAGTGTGGGATTTTCAAAAGTGCTTCGCTGGGGATATTTTGCAGTCACTTAGGTAGTGTTGAAGTTTGTAGTGTAGAGTATACAAAAATACTTTAATAATGAATTTGATCAGTTATTTTTATGGATGTACTTGTGGGTGTTTTGTACTGACTTCTGGCTGCATTTATTTTGCAATTTCATTCCTCCTGGTTTATGGCTTTACAGTTATCAGTACCTTAGAAAATTGAACTAGTCATGTTAGTTGTTCAGTCTCTTTACACCAACATTGACCTAACCAGGAAGGAAAAGGAATAAATTAGATCAGGTTGTACTGGTATTTCTCTAAGAATTTCACAGGCTAATATAGTTACAGCAAGACAAGCAGCATGTAAAGAGTCAGTTCCTAGAGCTGCCTTCTTCTGAAATACAGTGGAGGTGAGACCTTGAAAATTATTATTTCCACAAAGGGAAGTTTAGGTTTGTTTTCTCTCATCTTTGGCATTTTGTTAGACTCATCTGCCAAAACAAACGTAAGAATAAAGTTACAGGATGTCCATGAACACCAAAAACTGATGGAGTGGTTAGGTCAAACTCTCTTTGAGGGTCTGGTATAAATCCCATTTGCCATGCTTATGTGAAGACAAGGACTTTTAAGGTAGTATTAGGTTCTAATATTCACGCTATAACCCTTTATGGAGTAGAGCTGTACTGAGAGGCCAAAAGGAGCAAGTCATGTTTGCAGCTGTGGAGCTTGGTACACGTCAGAATGGCTCAGTGGAGACTGCATCTGGCTAACAGGGGATTTGTTTAATTAATAAATCATCAGTTTTCAAGTGGTGTCTGGAGTGGGATGCCATGACACCCTGAGACTTTTCCATTGTTCAACAAATAGAGCCATCTCCTCCTGCAAAAAGTGCTGCTGTCCTGGGGACAGAAAAGGGCTTTGGCTGCTCTGTGGCCAACTCAGTGAAGCCTTCACTGACAATGTGTTGAGTGGTTGGGTGGATAGCGATGTGTCTCCTGGGAGCTATGTGGAATATAATTGTTCTGCTTCCAGGGATGAGCTAAACTTATCTGTATTGAGATGATGGTACACTGCCCAGGAGATTGGTTTGTAGATCAAATTTCAGTGTTGTAATTATACAGTTCACAAATGCTTGTTGTCATGGACTTGTGTTCTGTTAGACAGAGCTTGAGTATATACCAATTTTATTTTTAATTACAGAAATTACAGTTGGTCTTTTCCTTTCTAGCTGTAAGTAACACTATTTAGTCAGTGACCTGGAGACATATGCAATTATATGTTCTCTGAAAGCCATCACATAATGACTCGTTAAAAACTTCCCTAACAAACTTCCCCATCTGATGCTGTATTGTGGGCAGGGATGATTATTTGCTGCAGAGTATGAGTTCATTCTGAGTGTATGGATAACTTTTCTAATTCCTGGAAAATGCTTGTGTCTCCTGCTGTGAGCAGGAGTCTCCTTAAAAGCTGATGCGATGGTTTTATCTGTGTAGAGCTGCAGCAATAATGCACTGTGAGGGCCTGGGACTTGTCCAGTCCTCTCTGTAGGAGAATTCCTTCCTTGTTCATCTCATAGCCCATTCCCACCTGCTCAGTTGCCCCCAGACTTGGAGATGCATCCTCCAGTGCTGCAAGGGTTTAACATCACTTCTACCATGGATGCTAATTCTTGCTTCTTTGGGCAGGAAAAGCTTTCCAATTTTTTTCCATGCTCTCTGGATAGTTCCAGCTCCTGATGATATTCTAGAGGAAGATGGTTGTATTCCCCGTGAGTGCTCATAGGGTAGATTTCTTACTGCTCTCCTGTAGCCTAGCTTACTAGTGTGCTGCCATGTGCACAGTTTATTGCATTTTTAACCCTTTCCTAATACCACCTGAAAATCATCTCCAATAAATAACATTAATTTTGATTCTCAACACATCAGTCTCTTACCTGCACCCCTTTTGAATGTAGAATTCCCTTACTGCTTAAATTATTTACATAGTAAAACAAAAAAAAACCCAAGACTGAGCCTTGAGCCATAGCACATTTGAAGTTTCTAGCAGGAGTAATTTGTTTGAATCTATCATTTTGAGTCCCTTTCCAGTGCACTGTATGCCTACAGTTTGGCAGGTATAGATTAAACCTTTGGAATGAATATGGTTGCTCCCTGCCATGACTCAGAACAGTCTGTCCAAAGTTTTTCATCAAACTGAAATTATAATCAGTTATGACAAAGGTGGCGGGATGCCAAAGGGATAATAAATTGAAGAAGGAGGAGACATGAAACACCCCACAGCATTTGGAGTAGTGCTTAGCAAATGGATGGATAAGAATCTTGTGACATTTCTCTGATCCTGCTATCTAAGGAGAGGAGCAAGCAAGGCACAATTTCCATGATCCTTAGCAGTACACAATTCCATATGCTGAGTACTTCCCATGGGCAGAGGTGTTTTTCCTGAGGCCAGATTCCTTGGATCTTAAATCCTCTCTTGAAATTCATCTCTGGGTTTGAGATGGAATGAACAGAAGCATCACGCCAGTCCCAGTCATTGGCTGTTAATCACAATAGCTGCTCTGGAAAATGTGATTTAAGGGGGTAGAAAAAGCTACAGATGTGCTATAAAAAATCGTAAGGCCCAAATTCTGCAAAATTTTGTCTTCCAGCTTCGGTCTAAGTGAGATAAATTGCAAAACACACTTGGAAGAATGAATGTTGGACCACATTCTCCCCAAGTACAGAATATCTGGGATTAGAGGCTGGTTTTACTGGCCCATAAACTTTGTTTTTCTTATGCTTGTAACACTTTCTGATTAAGCAGAATAATGATGACAGAATTAATTTAATTTAAATTTTGCTTAATCCAATACCTTCCCGACTAAACCGTTCATAAGACGAATGATTCACTCCAGGATGAATTTGGCCCACATATGACAATGTCTAGAATGATAGTTGTTACCTAAAGAGAAAAATGTAAATTTACCTGCATAAGGAAAGGAAAGAAAGGAAATATTTATCCACCGTGGTGCTGCTGTAGAGACCAGGGACATTTCAAATAACAATAATAAAAAGATACGTGTGCTAAATTATCTCTGCTTGGTTCTGTCATTGTTAGTCTCGTTACCATCACTACCTGCAGCACTGGTTTGGAACAACAGCTCCACCAGAATTTCTTTAGACATTTATGAATACCAAAATCTCTAGATTTGTGGAACTGGATGATTTCATTTTACTTTGACAATGATGTTTCAGCCTGTAGAAAATAGCTTTTCAATCTGTTTTCCAGACTCCAAATTAAAAGAATAATTTATCACAGAAAAGTATAAAAATGGGTGTAAGGAGAATGAAAATAGCGTTTATTTTTCTCTGCATAAAAATATATCTCAGAATTTTAAATGAAACATGCAAATGAAGAAAACTGATTTAGGTACTGCTGCAGATTACACACATTTGGTGCAATCTTTGTTTATTTATTGGTGTATAAGGTAAACTGAAATAAAACAAATATGGTTCAGATTTTTAAGTAGGTTTCCAGAGATCTTTCTATGAATTCTGATCTATCCTATTTATAGCTTGTTAACACTAACGGGTCTAAAGCAGGAAACCTACAATATCTTGTATTGCATCTCTATTTACACATAGAGTGTATCAACCAAATCTGAGCTAACCACTATTGTGAATGGAGCAATTGCACACACGCCTCATCTCTGGAAAGGTTTCATTGAGTAGATCAGCATCTCAGAGCAGATCAGTGGCAAATTTAGTGTGTCCCAGAACCATCCGTATTCAAGGTGCAAGGGCTTTGCTGTTCATGTGGTGGCTGTTCACCTGGTGTCTCCAGATCTCCCACAGCCTCTGTGCAGAGTGTAGATGGCCACCAGAAGCAACAGGATTGGGAGTGCTTTTTAGGTTGGTTGGGATCCATTGCTCCTCCTTTCTGCCATGATGAGGTGCTGTGAGCCAGGACTGGGGGCCACCATAAAACCTTTTCCTCTGAAAATATGATTGCAAAAATGCAAACACATCAGGTTTGCTAAATCTTCTGCTTCAATGTAGATGCACCCATTTAAATGAACTTAGATGTAGAGAGTTCCCAGTGAACTAATGAGGTGATGCAGGTGTTTTAGTTAAACACATCCTTGAACATGTGGAAGATCAAAGCCCTTAATAGGCACGCGGTGCAATTGTAAAGGTACTTAGAGCAGGCATGTACAAATTACCTTTTAGATGAAGGATCTGTCACAGATGTATGGATTTTGCTCAGTCACCTGCACAAGGAGTAAAAATGATGGAAAATATATGAATGTTTATGTCTTATTCTGAATGTGCATTGGTTAAAAAAAAAGGCTCTTTATGGTCTATTTCCCATGTATCTGTACCCATACCAGTTCAGGCTTGTGTTCTGGTGCATCTAATATCTCAGTTCAGTTATGGGGGACCTTGATGAAGATTTGGCTAGTAGAACAGTAAACACTGACATTCGTTATACTTGTATGACATGACAAAAATTATTTACCCTCTTATTTAGTCATCACACATTGGTGTTGCTCAGTAAAGCACTTCATTTAACAACTCCTATTTGACCAGGTTGTTAAATAACACAGCCAAAAGTAGTTTTATGTGCTATTTTCACATTTCACCTGAGATGATTTCTGATGCCCCTTGTCTAGGTACAACTTCAAAGAGTACAGAGAAGTGCCAGGGAAAGTCCACAGTTTCAAATATTTGTGCTGAACAGGTATCACACATCAGAAGCAAATTTTTCCTCTTCTGTCTTTCCTTTTTACTTGAGATCACTTGTATAAAAATGAAAGTCCTCAGGTAACTCTGCCACTGAAGTCCTTTATGTATGGAAAATGAATGTGTCCAGAACTATTACTGTATTAAGCTGCTCACTGCTCTTAGTAGTTATTAAGGCTATATGTAATTGGGGAGCTATTAGCTTGAGAAATGATCTGGAAAGAATTAATAATGAATATAAAACTGGAATAATGAAAGGCATCAAGCATTCCCCAGGGAAGAGAAAATGCTTAACATTTTAATTCTATACCATGTGATCCTGGAGGCAGTGGGGTATTTCCACACAGGGAATCAAATGTGTTACCCACTGGAGTGGTTTGAATGTCTCATGTACTGATAAAAATAATCTTAAACATTTTTACTGGCATTTGTGAATAATTAATTTGGCTAATACTATCATTGCAGTTGAATTATGGATTAACTCTGAGTTCAATAGCCATGTTTTGTGATTGCATATTCTCACAAGTGATACTTGTTAATCTGAGGGACAGTTTGAAAATTGAGCCTAGTCTATCTGGTTATCCAGATACATCTGCAAACACTGTAAAATCTGTTAACTCCCTGTCACCAGCCAGCACCTTACAAGCCCTCCAGTGTGCAAAACACCATCTTGCTTGGTTGCAGTATCACAGGAGAGGGTAGAAGAGGCAGGGAAAGATGCTGTGCAGCTGAAAGAGTGGAGCAGACTATAACACTCCATATGATCCACTCAAAACAGTGGATCCAGCAGTGTATTTTTAAACTCTGTTGTGTCCATCCTGTTACAATTTGGTTCTCTTTTGAATACTGGCATTTCTCTCATTTTAGTGCTCCCAGTCAATAATCACACACTCACTAACTGAATTCCTTTTGGACCTTCCTCCATCCTGTGCAGCTCTTACTGAGCCTTTCTCTTCATCACTAAGTCTGGTGATTTTCATCCGATCATCACGCTCTTTTTTGCATATCACGTTTGTTTTTTCCAACTTTTCCTGAAATGTGCATGTGCTATTGCACTTGCTTTGATAACAGTGGTGCAGTCTATATTAAATTAAGTGGAATTGTGTGCCATGTTTTTGGCCGACATCAAAATTAAGAATAGTTTATCAACCATTTTGAAAGAAAAATTTGGAGAATAGAATGATAGTAGCTCAAGTCAGCTTTTCCCTTACCATTAGGGTAATTACTTGAATGTAATTTTGTATATAATGTAATTGGTAGATACCTTAGAAAATTCCAGTATATGCCTGTCTGCTTCTCTCAGGGCCTAAATACCTTAACTGTATGTAATGATGTCACTTTTGAAATGGAATTTATTCTTCTGCATTAAGTGGGCACATTCAAAATCTTCACCTCCTGGGTGACTGGAAGATTTGCATTGATAGTGCTAGTGGCTATGGGCTAATGAAAATACATAGGAGGTTCCTCAGTTTTGAGATCTTTTATTTCATCAAGGCATGACATCATACCAAGGTTGGAAAATCTAGACAAAAAATAAACCCTGGGTTGGGAACATTCCACAGTATTTGATCCATATTGAAGTAAGTAAGTAGCAGTTTCCCCAGTTCTTTTCAACCTTTGTAGCTTTTAATCTATATGAAGAAGTCAGCAAAGAAAGGATAAGCCAATTAGTCAATTTTATCAAATATGAGTTAGCTATATTTTCTTATTATCTTATTTTATGAAGTTAAGGCCTTCAAGCTGTTGAGCTCAGCAAGTGAGCTTGATGTTCCTATGCTTTTAGGGAATATTATTGTGTCTTTCATGGGTGAATATATCATATTTATGGTTTACTGTGGTAATTTGCTTATCCATGGTCCTGCAATCCTCACAGGACTGTAACAAATCCTTGTGATCTCCCTGAGAACTGCCATGTGGTTTCAAATCTTGACATTAAGTGGGGGAATTGTAACATTCACATGATGCCAGTCAGCTCTCCGCTGACTGTTTTTGCAGAAGCAGTCTGAAGTATTTGTTGTTTCGGTGACAACCAGCAATAATTTAACTGAAGAAATAGACTTCTTTATTACAACTACAATAGGACACCAGTAATAGGATCTGCTCCCCCCTCCTTTTTTCTTGTTTTGGAAGGAACTTGCAGGGTTTGCTCAGCTTTACTCTGCACACTAAGATAACCTGCTAGTCCAGAGCACGTGAGGCAAAGGAAATATCTCCTTGAGTGCCTGTTCTTCTGGTGATACTGCTTATCCACTGCCCACACCTGGCTTGGGACCTGCCCTGGGCAGATGAATCAAGATGGGTTTTGTCTTCTTTTCGAGGTGGATATTAGGATCAATGCCACTGTCCAGGTCTGGGTCAGAGATGCACCAGAACAATCCTCGCAGGAAGCAAATGAGCTATAGCTGGATGTTTGGGGTTTTGAATAGGTGGATGTTTGGGTTTCCCATTTAACATCATCTCAGCATCCCTTAGGAGTCACAGCTCTTCAGGTGACTGTGTCCAATCCTGTCCGATCCTAGAGTTTTCCCTCCTAGGAGGGCAGATCAGTGGAAATGCACATGAAGGTGATACCACTGCAGGAACATGAGGGCATGGAGATGGAGCTTTGCCAGAATGTGCTTGATGTTCATGTTCTGTGAAGCAGGACATTGTGCATTTTGCCTCCAAGACCAGCTGGCCTCTGTTCACCAAAGGTACCTTTCTTTCCTTACCTTCAGCTTCAGTCAGCACTGAGAGGACACCCCTGTGGTTTTCCAGAGTGAGTGCCAGATGCACCCTGTTTCTTCCATGCATTTTCCTACTGCCTTTAGCACACAGGAAGATACTCACCTCTAAGGCAGTGTGGAAAGGGCCTTTCTTCTGCTGACTCCTGGCTGGGACCACATGTGGGGATCTGTCATTGCAGATCTTGGCTCCAGAGCCAGCTGGAAATCATAAATTCATCTCCTAGCACTGACGTTCAAGCTCTTGACAAGATCTTATGTGAGTCTGATAAATGCACAAAAATTTAAAGAAAAAAAGAAAGGAAAAAGCAAAGATGCATAAAATGTGAAATGAATCAGTGGGTTGATGAAAGCAAACATGTCAAGATGGCATTAAGCCATAACTGATCGGGTGAATTGGTGCAGTTTTTGGAAAGCATGGTTAAATAACACAAAAGTATTCACTAAGCAGTACACAATTAATACAAGTGGAATTATTTTCTTGATAATCCTTCAACTTTTGATTATTTAGACCAGACCCCATGGTCATTCTAGCCCAATGTCTATTCCTCTTACATTTTTGTTGCAGTTACTTGCTTCTCTGAGGTTTTACTTTGATATATATTAGTATACATTTATCTGACTGTATAACTTGTAGCATGACTTAAAGATGTACTTTAAAAAGGTTATTGCACAGTGCAATCTGAAGTAATATAAGAATAAATCATTGTAGATCTTTTGAGCTCAGTGAAAAGTCACTAATATGCACATCTTGCCATAGAATAATAAATAGACTCAAAATATTTTAACATAACTATATTCTCTGTCACCAGTTACTAGTGGACCTCAGTGGTCAGAATGGGGGCTCCATTCAAGAGGAGATTTCCTTTCACTCCTTGATTTCACAACACATTGGGCTCCACTCCTGGGCTCGCAGGGGTTACTGCTCAGTACAATGTAAGTCATTTGGATACTGGTCCTAGGTTGCTCATCAACTCACTCTGTTGATAATTCTCTATGCCCATGGGTTTCAGTACTCAATTCTGCTTTCTATAAATGTTTCTTGTCTTTTGACCTGTGACAGAGGGAGCAAAGTTAAGTCCAGGGAAATTTCTTCCTCCCATAAATGGACATACATGGAAAATTTTGGATGCTTTATTATCTAGTTATAGCTTGTGCTTTCTTTGGTTTACACTTGTTTCTTGGCATGTTTTATAGCACTGTCTGGAAAATCAATTTTTCTTTTTCGAGCCACAAAGCAGTACATGTGTTCTTAAACAAAATCCTGTCATTCTGACCAACATCTTTAGCTTTTTTTCTCTGGTGTTGTCGTGAAACCCACTTTAGACCCATATATTGCTCTTTAATTTCAGTGTTGCTGTTAGTGATCACACTTAGTTTAAGAATGCTGTCAAATGACTGATTATACAAAAGCATTGCATGTATATTTAGTGTTTTTCCAAAAAGGATTTTGTGCTTCAATTATGCTTTCTAAATTGTAGAACTTCACTGGTTTCTTTCTTCTATCCTCCTTGTTTATGATATACCTTCTTGTTTTAGAAAGTTAGATGGGTTAGTGATGAGAGTCATGGTTTAAGTGCTTCTCAGATAGGGATTTATGGGATAAAAAAGACTAAAGGTGTCATATTCTTGCTTTCATGGGTTGCCAGCCATGTGCAGTCCTCTGTCACCACACCAGCTGGATGTTGCACTGCATCTTTGAAATGATCCAGGGAAGCCCATCAATCCAGCAGTTGTTTCCATTAGCAGTGGATGTCAGTATGGATTGTCTGGGGTGATGGAGGATTGGCTTTAGATTGGTTATTATTGGCATGATCTTGCATTCCTTTAAAGTCCAAACTTCCATTGGTCTCATCAGAGCTGTGGATTCAGAAAGGGACAAAAGCTGAGGGTCAGTGAGTCTGTCTGCATCTCTTCTAAGGTTACATCTGTCTGCTTTACAAAAATTGATGGCTCTTTCTAGGCATCAAGGCAGCAGTGACTAATGCCCCTTGTATGAGACTGCTGAAATACTCTTTCTGAAGCTTGCATTCATCAATCTAGATAAAAAGACTTGCAAAGGCAGAGCCTGTGGTCTGATGTCCAGCCTGAACTGGAGCCTTGCCATGTTCCCCATGCAAAATGCATAAACACTGCTCAGTGCCAAGCCAAGAAAGGGGGAGCAGGTTTGAGAATAAGAGAATGTGGACAGTAGCACCAAGCTTCATCCAGTGATCATCATCGCCTTTTCTGCCCTTTTAACCTCATCCTGGGAGTGGAAATCTTATGGAGAGACTGTTAACAACCAGAAGAGAAAACCTGCATACTGTTCTGGAAGGACTGGTGAGCTCAGCAGGCAGAAAAGAGTAGGTTCTCCTTTTCTGCAGCAGGAGGTGATATCCTGGGCTCTGTAATGCCTCTTGTGTATGTAGGACAGTTTGATACCCACTGTTGGGTGGATGATGTCATCTCAGGGTCAATTAATCAGTCTTTGTGTAGGCAGAGCATATGCTTGACTATATCTGTTAGAACAGAATTTAATTAGTGGATTGAGAGGTTTTTTTAACACTGAAATTAACATCAACATTCTCATTTGAAATCAACTGGTCTGTTGAATTAATTTCTTGTTTATGGTATTTGTCTTGTAAATGGAGTTTTTATCTTTTATGCTAATGAACTGATATACCACAAAGCCTTGAAGAAGAGGGATAATGAAAGATGTTGTGAAATGACAATGTTAATGGTTAAGGTTAAACAGAGCTTCTGCTGGTACCTGCTGAAGTGCAGAGGCTCTCTGCTTTTCTGGGAATGTTGAAAGCTAAACTGAGCATTGTAAAGAGCTACTCTGCACTGAGAGTTGTGTCCACCTACATTGGCATAGGGTGGTACCAGGAGGGCTTCAGGTTAAAGTTCTGAATGCGCTGGGTGGTACAAGAAATGTATGGATCACAGCACTGTCACTCTGTTAGTCACTCGCAGTGATGGAAGAGAAGCAGCAGAGTAGTGATGGTCAGAAGTGGGAACACAGTCATCACCGCACAGCATCCACACACATGGATACCTGCCCCAGGCTTGAGCCTGTGCTCACTGTGTGGATGTATAAATAGTGGAAATGTAGAAGTAATATTAGAAGTTATATACACTTCTGGTATCCTTTGTAACCAGCATTGCTGCTAGTTTATAGAGGATGAAGAAACAGAAGCAAATAGTTTGAAATGTTTTACAACTCAGACATACATTATCCCATGAGGTACAACCCAAAAAGCAGAAGACTCAATACCTTGATTTGAAGAAGGAACAGCAGTTAGGGAGGCAGCAGTGTTGTGAAATGCTGAGAAGAAACAGAACTGTGTGTTCAAGTCCTCGCAGGAGAGTACTGGGAAAATCAATATAAAAATGGTCTTCATCTGAAAGAAAGGGGTTAAGATAACACCCCCAAATCTAAAATTTATTTAACTGATTTACAAGCAGGAATTTAAAAATGTATTTTTGTAATAGGAGTCTCTTAAATTTTTCTTTAAATGTCTAAGGCACCCTTAAAAGTTAAATTCTGGAAAAAAGCAGGATACTGCTAAATGAACTTCCCAGCAGTAGATGTGTGCTACTTACTGTCTCAACAGTCCTCAGATTATTTTTGGGGGATAGTTAAATATGTTCTTGTTAAAAAGGACTTAAAGTTGTTTTGCTCTTCAGAGGAATATGTTGATTTCTCTTTAAAAGTCAGTGTTTTACTTGCTGCATCTATTGGTAACACCTGTAGTGGTGATAGAGGTATTTAACCAGGACTACAGAGCAGCTGAAAGCACTAACTTGTTTATGGTGTGTATGTTATTTCTCTGTCCTCATTTTTCTTTCTCAGCTTGCTGCTGTTTTTCTTACCCCAAAAAATTTGTAGTGCTACTTTCTTCCATACTGTGTGTTGATCTCAACTGATTTTTTTTTTTTTTTTTTTAAAACCCTACTCCAGTAACACTTAAAATTCAGGTCAAACGTTCAAGCTGAGGAACGCTTGAGATGGAGCACATTCAGCCATCAGTTTTCAGTGCCTGATATAAGAAGAGACTGGATAGACCAGACTTAAAATGTAGATTGTTGATACAGAGGTGAGTTTGTGAGATTAAATTAGGGCATAAGCAATGCAGGTAAGGGGCTTTAAAATTTAAGTCTGAACTGCTGCTTTTTTTGTTTGTTTGTTTTGTGCTAGAAAACCCTTTCCTTTTGCATAACCTTGGTCCCAGTGGCATAAGGTCCTATAAAGACTTTATAGATTTGTTGCTGATACAAAGGAAGGATTTAAGTTGTAGTGATAATGTGTGTTACCAAATGGATGGAGTATCGTTAATGCACCTATGTGTGCAAGTACCAGCCTCCATGGGAGGAAAAGATGTACTTTATGTGGTCAGTAGGGTTTTTTTTTGTGTATAAACCTCTGCTATTTTAGGCACGTGACCATGTAGTGCAGGTAAAACAGTGTTTATTTTGTGGCTGGCACCTGGTTCCAGTGGAGTAAATGTTGCTGTTGACTTCAGTGGAGTCAGAAATTCTCCATGAATCCCCCACTTCCAGAAGCAGACATGGGGTAGATGGAGCCTGGATAAGCTTCCCTGCAGCCATTTCTGACAATAACAGAGCTTTTAACTCTCCTTGCCTGTGCAGACCTTAGTTTAACAGATAAGTGTTGTCAATAAGGGTGGGTATTAGTACATAATACAATTTATTGCTGGTTGTCTCCTCTTTTTTTTTATAAGAGCTCTTCATCTTGTTACCCAGGCATTTAATGCTATTAGGACAAAGCGTGCAAACCCAGAGTGGCTTATATTTTCTGTCCAAGCCTATCTGAAATTATACTGACATGAAGGTTTAGGTGATTTGATGAGACTTATTTATAGCTCATGTAATGGCCACAGCATGTTTTCAGGAGGATTTAGGATTTTAAAACCCTGTGGAGCCTTGGTCTTTGCTTTGAGAAACACCCATCTCTCAGCTGTAGAGACTTGCAAAGGTGGAACTGGGTGAGCCTGTCCTGTTAAGTTGGTAGCAAAGCTCCTGATGCCAAATCAGCTCATTGTATGGTGTAATGTTTAATGGCCTGTTTGAGTTGTTGAACAGGTATCTTCTCCTTTTCTCATTGTAAGAATCTTAGAGGAAAATCTTCTTTCATTAATGCATACATTTATTTTCTAATTCTGCATGCTTGTAGAAATGCATGTACTACATTGTGCTGTGATGCTTCTGCCCTGCGCTTTGTCCAGTGGTGAGTTGGAGCTGTGCTCAGTGTCTTGATGCAGGAGCAGATAAGCCTGCAGCAGTAGAGTTTATGTTGACTTTATACAATAGAGATACAGGTATGCATATTGGCATTGTCCAGCAAGAGCTAAGGACTAGTCATCATGCTGACCAGCTGGTATTATTTGCTTTGGTCTATAAAATGTGGCATGGTACAAAACCTGTTACATCACCAACAGAGCCTGGCTAGCTTTCCTACCTTCAACTTTCCTTTTCTTCGTGTTGACTTTTTTTTTTTTTTTTTCCTCAAAGACAAAATTGCTGATTGCAGTTCCATATTTATAGTGATAGAAGATACTGCCTTGGAAAGCTGTAAAAGTAGACCTTTAGGCCAGAAGATTTAAATTAAACCTGGTATATTTACTACCACACTGGTTTATGTTACCAAGAGAATAAGGTAGAGAAGCCTTGTGTTTTCTGGATTAAGGAGAAAAATGGGAAAGGCCATGTTAGTTTATATCCTGAATAAAACATCACACAGCATTTTCAAAGGTTGTGCATACTGGGGCAAAATTACCAAGGGAATAGGCAGTAGCAGAGCTTGGGATAATCCATTTGCCTTGAACAAAAACCTGTCCAGGGCATATGTATGCTTATGTACCTGCAGGTTCGGAAGGTGCCTTGATCTAGAATAGTCAGTAGGAACCATCACCTGCTTTGTTGTTTATCTGTGTGATTTGACTTCAGGATAGATGTTTGAATCCTTAATAACTGTGTAGCTATTTTTCCCAGACTGTGTGCTTAAAGTGTTCCCTAAAAAAATAAAAAATAAACATCCTGTTTTGTTGGTGTATGAGCCTGGGAATATGTCACAGTTTGCCACCTTCTGTTTTTGCCATTTGGAAAAGCTAATTTTGTTACAGGGTTTGCTTCTAGCAACTTGTAAGCAGGAGCTGTGGTGAGGTACAGTGAAGGGGGCCTCTTCTGAAGGACTTGTGTGCATTTTGAGAAGGTGGATTTTTATTTATTTTTCCTTATTTCATTACTGATTTTCTTTGCTTGGGGAAATTGTCCTATCCAGTACCAAACTCTACCCTTTTCCCAAGGGCATCTTCTGTGCTTTTAAATGAGTTTCTAAAAACCCCTGATTGTTGCCTAGTTAAGGGAGAGCTGTAATCACTCAGACTCATTTCCTTGATTTAATGAGCAGTGCAAATCACTGACAGCTCCAGATGTTGCCAGCTTCTGAAATACAAGTAAATACTAAACCCTCCATCAGCTTGGAATAACTCTTGAACACTGAAATTATTAGTGCGGCCTGATGTATTGGAGGAGATGACTGAGCAGATAATTAGATTGAGCTGAGGCTGAACCTGGCGATCTTATAAGAGTAGTAAACAGAGGGGTTAGATATGTCTGCTGTGCAAGGTATGAGAACTCGATACTTCGGGGGTTTTTCACTAGGAGACAAAAGAGTTTTTTCCTCTGGGGCATGTACTTCCCTTCGAACCAAAACCAGATCACGTGGATGGCAGAAGAAATTGTATTGCTGATGGCAGCCCTGCCTGGAGGGACAAGGTGTGGATGGAATCTGGGGTGAGGGTTGTGAAAAAATTGTAAATGTTTGGAATTCTACCTGTCACTTTCTTGAATAAAGTGATCTAAAAATGGGATCAGCCTGTCCTCAAAACAAATATGGACATAGGCCTGTCTAACACTTTCATCCATGACAACTAAAAGTTCGAATATCTGAAATCTATGAATGAAATGTTGATATCTGATTTGCTGATGGATCTTGAGGGACTGAATGCAGGTTTTAAATACTGTAACTGAGAACTGGGTTTAGTGAGGTAAACCTAAAGGAACATGTGCAACTATGCAGCCCTTGGTATCATTTTAGTTTAATAGTTGAACTCTGTTCATTAGTTACTAAGCTTAAATAGCCAATATATCTGTGTTGGAAGATGTGTTTAAGCACATTTGAATACATACCACGTTCAGGCTTGCACCTGAATCTTGTGGCTCACTTCTATTGATGATATTCATTAATGTGACCTTGGATGCCAAAATAACAATCCTTGGAAAAGCTAATGCTTCTGCATAATGTGATTACAATACAAATGTGCGTTTCATAATCACTTTCTTTTCTCCTCTCAGCTGTGTTTTGGGAGTGCGTTCTTGTCCTATGCCAGCATGTTCAGGTATTACCTATTTTAAGATGGGGGTAAAAAGGAGGTGGTCTTAGCTGTCATTCCAGTATGGTCTTATTTTTATGGATTACATCCACTGGATAACTGAGTAAAATAATTCTGAACCTGCTAGGAAATGTTAGATGACACTGTGGCAGCTGATAACTGTTAATTATGAGTTTAGGACTTATCATCTTAGGACCTTTCTGATCTTCTACTCCATTTCTTCTTGGCTCTTCTGCCCAAATATATATCCACTGCATGGAAAGGTTATTAGTGAAATGATCCTGTTATAATTCTTGATTTATGGATCGTTCCTTAACTCATTAAATAATCTAGAATATCTGAGTGATATGGAGGAAATGGTTTGGGTTTTTTATCAAGAGTTTGCACACCAAAACAAAAATTAATAGGTGTGCATGTTGAGACCTACTTTTATCACAGTTTAAAGGAGATATTTAGACTGTGGGGCAGTAAGATGACATAAGAGCTAATTAAAGACATTTTTTTCTGTCTTTATTACTGAGGGTATTAATCAGTTCATAAGTGCTATAGATTTAAATGTTTTGGATGGACTCCTCTCTTCCTGGCTTTCCAGCACTGGTCATTAGTCATTTTCTTTGAATGTAAATCTTTGTGAACTTGCAGAGAACTGTGCTTGTCTTGGGGCAAGCAAGCTGGTGAGACCATTCAGATAGGCTGCAGGAGCTGGTGAGGGAAATAACTTTAAAGATATAGATGAAGACATAGAAAAAACTTGCAAAGGTGCAGTTTAAATTTACTGTTTAAGTTGCAGTAGTACTCTGAGACTTGTATCTGGGACTGTTTTTCACTGCCTACTTGGTGCTGTTTAGGTGAAAATGAAGACTTGGACCTTGACATAAAAGGTCATAAAAATGATTTGTCTGCATATTGTCCAGATTATATTTAGCATTTCCTGGGCATGTGCAAACAACTCTTGGCTTAAGCAGCTTCCAGCCTAAGGCTTTGCAAGCAACCACACACTGGGGTGAGTGAGACCTGTATATATGAATTAGCAAAACTCACTGTAACTCACAGAACCTGTCAGCAAAGGAATTTTAAGGTCATTCTCAAATGGTTGCTCAGGCCTGTATAGTAACACATGTAATGCTATTTCAGAATTCTGGTTGTGTTCTTCAGAGCTCAGCTATTCTTTCCTGTCATGCTTGGTAGAGGGTGGTCCCTTCAAAACGCTAGTGATGAACTACCCCAGTTAAAATTTTATTGTATTTGGTTTAGGCTATATTGTTGTATTATTGAGTCTTTAGTGGAAACAGGGGTGCTATCGCTGTGCTCCTGAAAATTATTCCTTAAAAGGAGCTGTATTTAGACTGTCTTGTTGTAACACCTTAGACTCATGTACCAAGAGCAGTAGGATGTCATACGCAGTGTTATGCCGTAGTTGGAGGTACTAAATAATAGAATATACTTTAACTACTGCTGCTGCAGTTTGAAGAATGAGCTTGAAAAAACAGGTTTTATGACATAGCCCCATTTTCTTGTAGATCACTATAAAGAACAGAGCACAAATAACTCTTCCACTGGTAACAGTGGGTCCATCTATGCTAGACCTTCATAACACTCTGGCACTTATTTTTCCCTGTGCTAAGTGCAGATGGCACATCCCAGCTCCAAGCCCTGCGTCACAACGTACTGAGTATAGGGAGGGAATATAAACCAACACTGGAAGTGCTGTGGAAGCCCCAACTACACAGTGCTTGAGCAGTTGCCCTTTAAGTCTGGTCATCACCACAGCATTAGTGCCCTCCTGGAATGGAGTTAGCATGGTAATTTCAATTTCACTCTTTTTGTCTCAGTATCATGTGTGTTTTGTTGTTTGGGTTTTTTTTCGACTTCCAACCAGGTTTTGACTTGTAACCTGTATATAATTACACTTAAATTGCTCCTTTTCCTTACATATAAATTATTTTAAGCTACTTCACAAGGTTCTCTCTGAAAGATGGTCCTTGGAGAGAACAGATCTCTAAAAGATACTGTAGATGTGATAAATTTGGAGCTGGTTGATCTTGGGTGTGAATAGAATGTGCTTAGTTATAGATTCTTACCCTTCTTGTGGCATCTCTGTGTGGGGGTTCTGGTTTTCTAACGATTGAGCCAACAATAATATGCCAAAAGTTGCTTCAAGGAGCAAAGCTTCCAAGAGAAGGCAAAACCAAGGGCAGCAGCTGAGACTTACACAGAAGGTAAAGCATTTCAATCTGCATCCAGACTTTGCCAAGGAGAGCTGTGCTTTGCCTCAGTAGGGCCTTTTATCAGGACTTGAGGGATGTGGTTGCATCTCTGGATCCATTCTGTTTTCCTGTTTGTGTGATCATCCATGCAGTAGAAAATTGACCCTAAAATGGAGCAGTGGTGGCTTCTTGAATCCACAAGGCCTTGGAAGGCAGTGATTCGCACAGAAACCATATTCAGCACACTTTAATGCATCTAGGGTCCCTACTCTCTATGCTGGAAAGATAACCACAGGCATTATGGGATAGCAAAAACATGCTCTAAACAGCTGTGTTGCTGGAGACTGTACCTTTCATTGCTGGCCACCAGTTGCTCGTTACTGTCTCTTGGATCAGCCTGTCTTCGTTTGGTATGTGAGCTGCCTTAACAAGGACCATCATAGCCAAATCCAGAGGAGTGTATCTGTCCTAGCCCTTATTTAAGTAGGAGGAACAGGTAAAGACTAAAAAGGCTGCTTATGAAAATGAGCATCTACTTCTCAGTAGGGTGAGGAGTTAAAGGGTGGAGGGAGTTGTGAGGAAAAATCACTTTGGGGAGGAGAATTGAAAAATGAGAGAGTGGGAAAGAAGGAAAAGCAAAGGTCAGAAGCAGTGATAGTTCTGAAGGTGTACATATGGCTGTTACTGAATGAATGGTAAGGTACTGAACAAATAGTAATTAAAATCCTAGCTACTATGTAAATGCCAGATTATAGCTGTGATCTTTTTGCAGACTTTCCTCTGATGCAAGTGGGAGTCTGTATGCTACCCTTGGGAATGCTTAAGCCTAAATATATGCTCAAAACCATAGAGATTCAGTCTTCTTCCTGGCAGGAGCTGCTGTCCCTTTGACATGTACTAGCAACACCCTGAGGTTTCTGTGAGGATGAGTGTAGCTGGGGTTAAATGTTCAGTGTTTCCAAGCACTGTAATTTTACTTTTTTGCCTACAAATGAGGGTGTTCCACTGATACCTTCCTGCACAACAGCTTCAATTTGTCTGAATTTATAACCTGGTCCAGAATAGAACATTTCAACTACTTCCAAAAAATGTGGCCATGAAACTGTGGGGGAAATAATGCTCTCGTGGGCAGAGAACACTTCACGCTCTTGTTAGGAGAATAACTGGAGCCATCTTAGGTAGACACAGTGAGCAGGGTGCAACATTCATCCTTACGTAGACGTGGTGGATAGGTTGCAGTGGGTTGGGGGGGGGAAAAAAAAGCTATGGACAACTTATTTGCTGAACACATCTCTATAGTTCTGTTTCTATAGCAACCCTTATGTGAAATGTGTTGCTAGAAAAACATTAGTTACTATAGAAACAACTTTCCTGTAAGTAAAAAGTTTACTTTGTAACACATGATACCTAATATTATTTTTTCCAAGTTAGACCACCCACGTATGTGTTGAAATCGATAAACAGATCATTGTACTTGACTGCATAACTGGAAATGTACATATCTTCCACTAAAACCATCCGCTTGACTTTGACTGACATCAGACTGACTTCTGAGTAGCAATTATCACAATAGAAATGTTATATTATGCATGACACGAGGGACTCTTGAAGTAGTTATATCTGAAATTTTGTTTGATCCTTAATTTTGTTAGAAATCAGTCAGTTTGGGGGTTTTTTGTGGATTGCAGTTTTTACATTTAAAAACCCACAAATACTAGCTTGAGTTACTAGACTATCATTTTGACTTAGTCTAATGGCCTTTGGGACTTCAAAACTGGGGGAAGGTTTTGACTGAATTTTTTTTAAGGTTACTTTCAAGAATGACATTTCTGAAAGCAAGGCTCGTACCTGGTTCTTTATGTTCTGCTCTGCTGTATTGTGCAATAACACTTCTTCCAACCCTAAAGCACCTGCAGACCAGTGCGTGACTTGAGGAGAGTGGAAAGCACCTCAGCAATGTTGTTGGTCTCTTTGCCCTTGCTTTGGGATCTCTCCAACGTGCTTCTGCTGTTCAAGCCTGGTCTATGCTTTCTGGTTTGCTAGCACAGGCATTAGCCTACAAGCCTTAACAGTGTCACTCTGGCAGTGAAAAGATTAGTGAGGTGTAGCCACCATGGCGGACAAATCCCTTTGATAAAACTCAAAGGACCAGAGTCAGCTGTGCCTACAAAATAGTTCTCTTGCTGGGTAATCTGGGCATCTCAAAGGACTGTCTACTGGTCAAGAGATGGCAGACCAGTTTAGGTGTGAAGAAGGCCACTGTTGTCATGGAAGCTCACTTTCTGAGTAATACATTGCTTTTCCTTGTGAGGCAGTTTATTGTGTTATAAAGTGCTGACAGCAAAGTGCAGTTGTGGAGTTTTAAATGTCACGAAGGTAATGATCATCAGTCACCTCATTACAATTTCATATATAAATCTCTTCTCCTTGCAAAAGCGAGACTTCCTTGTTCAAAAACAATCCAAGGGTTTAAGACCTTTTCTGGGCTGGAGAAGATTCTTCTGTTGTTATTCAGGCTTTGCTGTGTATATTGGGCTAATACTGCTCTCAGTTTCAATGGGATGAAACTAGTGCCTGGGGGGGGTTAATATAAAGGATTTCCTGTCTCTTGTTTTAATTGCTAGCTGTTTTTGAATGCTGCATTACATGAGCAGCTGATAAAACTATAGTAATGGGTTAGCAATCATGAAAGAACAATTTCCTATCATTTCTGTGCTGACATCTCTGTCATAGTGAATCACTGTGCTTTACAAAGCATTCCCACACCACCACCCATGAAGTAAGTACTGTTAAATATTTTTGTCATTTTATGGTTGAACACATCAAGCTGCAGGTATAGGAAAGGACTATGTTGTAAGCACTGTGTACACCTTGTTTGCACAGTCCGAGGCCTTTGGGAAGGACTTGGATCTTACAGGTTTCATAGATGTCAAGTGGTGTGTGAGGGGAAGTCCATCACCCTTTCTCTGTAAACTAGCTGAAATATGGAAAAGCTTATTAATTCTGTTGACCGTAGTTTTCAGTTGCTGGTAAAGTGTTCTAGCAAATAACTTTGGTTCAGGAATTTCTCAACTTGTTCCATGTTTGTCACCCAGTTTCTAGCCTAGAGGCTTTCCCTCTGGGGTAAAGATGCTTAAAGGCTGTATATTGTTTGGCTGGAGGGGAGAGCTGTTACTGAGTAGTGGTGGATAAACCAGTTAAAATGTATTGCTTTAAAGCAATTGCACAGTATATGTAAAGATTCAGATGTCACAGGAATGGAGGGGGGTGTTGTGTGTGCACAAATGCAAAATGAGGTGCAAAAGGAAACTTTCTGCATGTCTATTGCTTCCCTGAGAGGCAGGACTGTCTCCTTGTTAATAGCCTGGACATGCTGACTGCTCTGAAAATAGTCTTCTCTGTGCCCTTCTTCGTGATGCAGTGGCAAATATGTATGACGCCCAGTAGCACAGGGTCACTGTGCTCTTCTAGGGTTGGGCTAAATTCTGCACTTCTCTGTATATGCCTTGAGGTTGGAGGGAACTTGTAAAACCTGATCCTTGACTGAACAGAATTTCAAGGGAAAAATGGAGCCTTTAAATGGATCCTTGGTATAGGTATGTATTTGTTACCTCATGAGCTGAGAAAGGCAGGCAGCAAAGGCAGCTTCAATGAGCAGAAGAGACCAGTGCTGGAAGGCATGGGGGAAAGAATAAAGAAACTGGAAAATATTGTTCCAGGAATGCCATTTCTTGAACAAGTGCTCCTTCTCATCACATGCTGCTCAGTGTCTTTGTACACAAAGTTATCTCACATCTTTGAATGAAGAAAAATGGCATCTCATGAGGTTTCAGGATGATTGTTTTCAGACACTTTTTCATCAGATGACTTAAATGCTGTGTGGTTTAGGCCATTTTGGACTATTACATTTAGGAACTTCTAAAAAGTTAAAGTTTATGTAATTCTACCAGCCTGATATTTTTAACTTAAATGCTGCAATTGCAAAACTAGTGCTACTTTGGGGTTTTTTTAGCTATTCTACAGTATGTACCCGCTCTGTTTGATCACTGTATTTTATGCTGTCCTATCGCCTGCAAATCTCTTTTGAAGTCCTTTTGACTTTCAGAGCCTGGGGAGGTAGGGTGGACCTGGCATGAGTCTGGTCTGGAGCAGTACTGAGGGGAGCAAGCTTTGTGTCGTCTTGTCAGATTGACAAGCAGATTAGGCAGCCTTCCTCTAAGGGATTCAAAGTCAAAAGGATTAGATTGGCCTCCTGTTTTCTGAAGAAATCTGAAACTTGGAATAGAAATGTGAACACACAAGCTGTTGTTTCTGGACTCCTATAATAGCCTTCTTGGTGCTGCAGGAGTTTTCCTTCAAGCACATTTGTGTGGTGCAACTGTGGCATCAAGTGATTGGCGGGATCCATCTGCCCAGTCTCTGTGTGGGGCCCAAGGGACTGGATAAAAACAAGATCTGTTATATTTGGTGTAAGGAAAATACAATTTTCTTCTGGCTCTGGTGTGTTCCCAGCCCAAGAGCTTCACCTAACTCCTCTCTGCCTGCACTGGGAGGGAGTACATGGTTCTCTGGCTGGCAGGGCTGACCTACAGTCTGCCTGTTCTGCAAAGCAAAATGAAAATCCTAGGAAGCTCCTTAGTGGCTAGATGGGAGGGGCTCTTGCGTGGCAGTTAGAAAGGAGAAAAAGGACTTAATTTACTTGCTTTACAGATGCCCCTGAGCAGAACTTATTGGACTGCTCCCCCCACTTCAGTGCTTCTTTGGGAGGAAGATGCCCAGGGGGATGTGAATGTAACCAAGAGGAGGCTTGGGGCCAATATTGCAGTCTGTTCCTGGTTTGGCAACATAGTGCTGTGCTGTGAATTTGAGCTCAACCAAATTGGACCAACTGGAGACCTGCCAGTAGGGTTGGACACTTTCTACTTAGTCCTTCCTTCTTTTTTTTCTGTGATTCAATGAGGGGGCTGTGAGGGTTGGGACTGGCCACCTGGGCTGTGCTCTTTGCCTTGCAACTGAATGCCCTGGATTGTGGCTGGCTGGTCAAACCCACAAACTGCTGCCTCTGTGTCTGTGTATCTTAAAGATGTGTAGAAAAGGCCATACCAGCCTTGTGATATGAATTGGGAGACTAAGATGCCACGGGTACAGTGCAGGTTCAGGATATTTGTGGTGTTTAGCAGTTCCAAACTTCTTGGCATCCCCAAATTACCCAGGGGCTTGGATTTATTTTTTTTTTTTTTTTTACAACCCTGTTTATTTATCACTCCCCAGAGAACCTTGAGATGAACAGTCACCTCAATTCAGTGCTACAGAACAGATCCCAGGAGCTTTAGCAAGACTGAACTGTGTTTTGCAGATTTCCATGTTTGCTATATGCTGAAGAAACAAAAAACTATAGTTGTTCTTTGGTTTTTTTTACTGCCACTCTTAAACCAACAAAGCTATAAGCCCATCCAGAAGGAATGAAGGCATATAGAGAGGATCTGGTACTTCATTAAGATGATGACCACCAGGATGAGCAGAGCTGTCAGTAAGGAATATTTCCTACTCTGTTGCATTTAGCTGCCCCCGCCCCCCCCCCCCTCCCCCCCACACCCCCACCCCACACCCCCACACCCCCACCCACCCCCCCCCCCCCCCCCCCCCCCCCACCCCACCACCCCCCCCCACACACCCACCCCCCCCCCCCCC
>JAAGNO010005911.1:23840-47376 GCA_033439905.1 Ceryle rudis | reverse complement strand
TGACAATCTTCAGTGAGGGAAAAGGGAGAATAAGTACTATTTTCAGAACTGGATAAATAATAAAAGGCAATAAATAAAGAAGAATTATTAGGGTTTGTTCTATAAGGTAGAATTGCAAAAAGGGAAAAAGAATACTTTTAACTTACTACATCTGAAAAATGGAAACCAGCCATGGATTATGAAAGGATTGGAAAAAATCTCCCTTAACAGCAGACTACAAGCCTTTTGAGTTTTGGACCTTTTTTTCCCCACTGTATTTTCCTTTCCAATTTCCTTTTTTTCTACTTTGTGTACTGATCCCAGCCTCACAAACTCAAGACATTTAAAGAGCATTTGAATTCAAAGGAGCATTCACATGAATACATGTGGGTTGACAAGAGCTCAAAGAAGGGGGAAGAAGGCAGGGTAGGTTGCAAGCCTCTAAAGTCAGAAAATTACCTTCTGATCTATCTGTAGAGACTACTTTAGTAGGGGAGATTGCAAGAACAATTGTGAATAGTTTGAAGGAAATATTCCAAATGTAAAAATGTGTCATTTACCTTAGAGTGAGGCTTACACTCAGGGGAACTGGGTAGCAGTCTGTAAATGTGAAAAGTGAATAGACCCCAAGGACAGAATACAATTACTTAGGAGGTAATGAGATGAGATTAAGAAGGGAATATTTAGACAGAATGCCAGAAAAAGCTTGAGCTACTTTGAAGTGTTGAATAGTCTTGTGAGGAAATATGAAAGCACAATTACTTGAGACATTTAAAACTGTAAGTATGCTCACACTTGCTGCAGGGAAAATGTCTCCCTTTGCAGGGAGATAGACTGAGTGGTGCAACCAGGTTTCTACCCTTATGTTTTTAATTCCATGATCCAGAGCGCAGGTTAATTCATATGCCCAGACACTGTAATAACAAGTAACACAAAGGACACTGCAGCGGTGAGCAAAAAAAAAAAAAAAAAAAAAAAAGAGAAGACAAAGTACCTCTATCTAGAGGGGCACGGCTCTTCACTCCTAGCCATAGCTCCTGTGAGCTTGCAGCAGTCCAAAAGAGGGCAGAGTGAGTTGATTATTTTGAATCTTTCCCAGCCTAAGGATTAGTTCTATCTCAGTCCAGTCTGCCACAAACCCAATCCAGTCTGCCAGTCTCAGCAGCCACAAACCTTTCTGCTCATCTACCATGAATCCAAAGGAGTCTTAGAATCCTGTGACGCTCCTTGCTAATGGAGGTTGCAGATTCAAAAAGATGACATGGAGTCAGGAGGAGACTGGACAAGTACTCAGAGCAGAAGACTGTTGAGGATTACTAAAGAGATAAAACACATCAAGCTCAGGAAATTCCTAATCAAGAAATAGTCAGAGGTTGGAGAGCAGTTTATGGATGTACCATGTACATTTGCTTTGCTCCTACTCTTCCCTGAGTAGCTGCTGATGCCATCTTTTGGAGATTGTGGGCTAGATGGACCCTTGTTCTGAAATAATGCATCTGTTAACACACTTTCATGTTCTTAACTTTTCCAGAAGGTGGATGAAAGGCTGCCTGACTGTGGTCCTCCCTTGCTTAGCATTTTTGTGGCTTAATGATCAGGGAATTAGAATAAATAGGGTGGATCTGTATCCCTACATTACTGCTACATCTTATACAATCGAAAAGATAATGGGGATTTGACTGACAAAATATGGGGGTTTATCTCTAATTTGCCTTTCTTCTCTTGTTGTTTTAAAAATGAATGACCAGGCATATTTCATTAGTATTGGCCTACTAGTCTATTGGTCGAGGAATAATGCATACCTAATATAACTAAGGGGATGATTCCTCCCACTGACTTTCAATGAGAGGCAGCAAATCCTCTGTATAGTGAGGGAGGAGGGGAAAACACCTGCGAAGGCCAGTTGAGAACAGGGATGGGATTGGCTAGTCCTTTATTTAGCATTTGGCATTTGCTTTATACAACATTTGTTGAAAGAGTTTGAAATAAATAACAGCAATGACAAATGGTGGTTATTTCAACATCTTTTATGAAGCTAATGAATAAGAAGTAATTTGCTGTAGTTTATATGATCAGCTAATAACTTTTTCTATCATGGATATGTCATTATCATCAGCTTCTAACATTTACTGGTTACATGGTATTAAAATAAACCATGAAAATTTACTTGTTTTTTACCTTAAACAGGAAGTTGGTGTTGCCAGCTCTGGGAGAAGAGTGGGTTCTTCTGTCTTCACCAAAGAATTGATTGAAATTATCACTCATGTAGAACATTAAATAATCTTCAGACCATACATGTGTGATTTCTGCAAAGGAAATTCACCAAGCTTTTAAAGTGATCTGAATGTAAAAAAAAATCACGTAAATGAGAACTTGTTGAAATATTTTCCAAATGAAGGGGAATACTCCTCATGTCTAGATGTCACTCTACATTTCTAGATCTTCTTTTATTCTGAGTTGAAAAAAAAAAAAATGAAAAGGGGTAATTTGCCATAGAACGACCATTTCTTGAAAGCATTCTTGAAAGTATGAGAGAACTGATTTTTTAAAAAAAAGAAACCCCAGGCACGAAATTGAATTATCACAACAGCAAGGAGCTACAGAACTGGGGAGGTGAGCAGCTTTCTGAGTAGTACACTGGTTGAATGGCCAGTGTGATGATTCTCTGCCAAATCATCAAGTGAGTCCTTTCCACCAGGAAAAATTTCAGTCAGTTCTGATACTGAAGTGTGGTTCCGGTGAAGAAGACTCAGTGTAATATTGGTCCAGAAACTGTCTAGGAAACAGAAAAGATAAAAATAAGTGGTGAATTTTCAAACTTAAACAGAAGGTGCCTCAGAAGTCTCTGTCGTCATACGTATTTATGAATCAGGAAAATAATTACTGAATAAATCTGCAGAGAAGATTGTGTTCATTAGGTTGAGTAAGACCAGAGAGTGCTGTAACAAACCTAAAAAGGAAAAACCTAATGACCTAGGTGAATAGACAATGTAAACAAGAATAAACTTCAGTTTGGATGGGAAAATGTAAATTACATTCACATTGGACAGGGTTCTTGGCTAATAACGTCCCTTTGGAGAAGGAATCATGGCATGGAAGCAAACCAAGTAATAACAAAAAAACAGTTTGTTTTTTTCAGGGAGGTGAATTTTCATGTTACCAACTTTTGTTTAAGCAACACCAGGAAACTATTTGGGGATGGAAAGTTCTTAAAATACATGTTTAGAAAACTTGAAAAGTTGAGAGACTTTCTCAGGTGTGAATGTTCCCTCTTGTTTTGTGAAAGAAATGGAAAATTTGTTTTGGTTCAGCAGCGACTTGAGATAATTGTCAGAGCTGTGATTTGGGACACTCTACTCTTCTACTCTCCTCTCCAGGCTGACTTTGCAAGCTGAACCCATGAGCTATGATGACTTGCACAACTGAGTGTCTTGCTCCACTGCAAAGAGAAGAAATATATGGAGACAGAAAAGAATGATTTTGTAAGTCTGAACTACATTAGAGGGTGTGTCCTCTGAACAGCTTTCAGATGTATGTTGAGAAGATGCAGCTGCAATTTCTTGACCTTGGCTTCTCCTTCCTAGTCAAGTGCAGAACAGTATAGTTCCTGCTCCAATTTTTGTTGAAGAAGCAAATCCTTTAAGGCCTTGGCTAGCAAAGAAAGATGCAAAACAGAATTCAGTTCCTGTGCTTTTACGTATTTTTGGAACATACTCACCTCATCTGATCCTTTGCTCTGGCGATATTCCCTGGGTATAAGTTGTTGGAGAACGGTCCCAAGCAGCCCAAGAGGGTATTACTGAAAATTATGAATCAGCTCAGTTTTAAGGCCTGTAGTTCATTGAAACAGGAGCTGAAATATCTGCATTTTGATAAGGCCAAATGCTATGGCCCAAGCAGAACATCTTATGAGGAAAATTGGTTACATCTGTAGGAAGGGATAGATGCATGGTGCAGTGTGTGCCACCACCTTGCTCCACCACTCATCCTGAACAGTCTTATTAAAGTGCACCTCCTTTAGCACTGTATTACAAATAAGAAATCTGAATTTGAAGTGAATCTCCCCATTGTCCCATTTAAAGTACCTTGGAGGAAAATGAACTAGGAGCACAAAAATGCTATTCCCTGTCACACTAGAGCAAGCAGGACCAGATTTGAGCTAGTACAAAATGTCACTGTCAAAAGTACAGGGAGTATAAAGGCTGGGTCTTCAGCCCAACTAGTTTGCTCTACAGATTCTCTCCTGCTGCTCCACATTATTTGCTAAATATAAAGACTGCTGGAGTACACCAGTACTGCTTTCTTGCCTCTCCAGCCTTCCCAAGAAAAAAAAAAGGTATACAGACAGATGGAGCCAACAAGATAACATGGTGACAGGATATAACCAATGACAGACTGGTGGCTGTGGAACTCAGCCTGGTAATGGTATGGACACAGGAGTCACTCAAATGAAAATTACTTTAGGACTGAAGTACTACTCAGTGTTGTATCAAAGAGATGTGATTTGACTGTCAGCATTTTTTCTTACCTGTACTACTGTGGTTCTTCCAAACTTTCCTGTAGTTCTGTATAGTTTTATGAACATTATTCATCGTCCTTAGCCAAATTGTGGCAGAAAAAGACTAGAGTGGTCTTCACATCATGATCTTGTAGGCTGCAGAAGAAGTTCACTGCAGGACAGGCACACATTGCAATACACATCTATTAGGACTTTCCGGGATTTTCTCAGTACCATCTTAAACAATTTCAAGGCCTCAGAGAAATGTGAGAATTACTTTGGGGGAAAAAAAAAAAAAAAAAGGTTTGACTATAATGGTACCGAGCTGGTTATACAGCTCATTGAGTAACTTGGCCCTATTAAGTAACATTGATTTCCCTCCCCTCTCCCCACACCCTTCAATCTGCAACGTGCAATTGCAAGACAATTTAGCAGGAACAGCTCAGCGGTTTCAGTGCGGTACAGCAACAGTTTCATTTCATACACTTTATGACTCTAGGTTGAGAGCCATTTCAAAGCAGTATTTAACCTAGAGGCTCTGTAAAAAAAGGCTGGGATTTCAGTAAATACAGTGTGTGTGTTGTGTCTGGGACTGAGGCTGACATCAAGCCAGATCATTCTTTTCAGCTGTCACTAACATTTTCTTCAAACATAGGCCAAATTCTGCAAGGTGTTTTCAAGCTGAATTATATAGTTCCTATTCAGGCAGTTTCCACTCAAGTCCCCGTGGCACTATCTAGGATCAAATATTTCTCATGAGGAGAAGACATTGACAAACATTGTCATCTTCAAGAAAAAAGTTAGAATTGTTTTAATATTTTTCAGATAAGAAAAGATTGCCATCACAGAGCCCTTTAGGAGTATAGAACAATTCTGTGTCACAGGTGGGCACATTAAGTTCTCTCTGAACAGCCAAAGGCTCATTTACCATGCTGGAAAGAAATATTAAGGCAGATATACTGCTTCCTCTGCTGTTTTCTGAACATATTCCATTCAGGATCTCACTTAGAGCTTCACCTTGCAATGCAGTGAGTCCCAGAGTGATCATCTGAATCTGACTCCCAGGAAAAGAAATCCATTTGGTTTCTGAGAAGCTCTCTCATAGAATCATAGAATGGTAGAAGTTGACCTCTGGAGATCATCAAGTCCAACCCACCTGCCAGACCTAGGGCAGGCCACACAGGAACATACCCAGGTGGATTTTGAAAATCTCCAGAGAAGGAGACTTCACAGCCTCTCTGGGTAGCCTATTCCAGTGCTCTGTCACCCTCACTGTAAAGAAGTTTCACGCTCACTGTAAAGAATTTTCTCCTCATGTTGAGGTGGAACTTCCTGTGTTCCCGTTTGTGCCTGTTGCCCCTCATCCTATCCCAGGGCACAACTGAAAAGAGACTGGCCCCTTCTACTTGACACTCACCATTCAGATATTTATAAACATTAATAAGATCCCCTCTCAATCTTCTCCAGGCTAAACAGACTCAGATCTCTCAGCCTTTCCTCATAAGAGAGATGTTCCAGTCCCTTCATCATCCTCATAGCCTCTGTTGGACTCTCTCTGTTATTTCCCTGTCACTCCGCTACTGGGGAGACAATAACTGGACACAATACTCCAGATGTGGTCTCTCTAGGGCAGAGTGGAGGGGGTGGAGAACCTCCCTGGACCTGCTGAACATACTTTTTTTTTTTTCTTGCTGGACACAGTCTTCTTTCTCCTTTGCCTCCCTCACTCTTCTCAGCACATGAGTTTTAGGGACTGCCCCCAAGTCCTCTCACACTCCCTCCAAGCAAGATGCAGTTTGCACAGTAACAGACTTAGATATTCAAATGCAGGTTGTCCAACTAAAATTATATGGGTGCGTGGCTGGTGACTGTAAGGATGCTCACTGTGCTGCATGCCAAAACCTGCAAAATTCTGCCTTCCTTTCCCACGTAGACACCACTAAACTGCATCTCTTCTTGAGACAGGTGACAACTTTCATTAAATTGAAACAAGAATCTAGCTTATTAGAGACTTCTCTGTGTGGGTCAAGTGTGGCTGAAATCAGTCTGAGTTCAGATGGTCTTATGCAGGCAGGCTCTCAGGTGAGCAACAGACAGACAAGGCAAGCAATATAATTCCCTGCTGAACCTTGTTTTGGGTTGGATTTTTTTTTAAATAAATTGAGGGATTAGGTTTAGAAGAAATATATGAAACAGTTTCTAGACATGGACAATTGAGAAGGGTATGATTTTTTAGTCAGAAAAAGAGATGACTTTAAGAGGGATGTGATAATGACCTACTTATTCATACAGTTGTTACCCTGTTATTGTTGGTTGAGCCTGTCTTTGCTCATAGCATAATGACTTTTAATTCACTGGTCAATCAATTAAATATTTCCCAGGGAATTTTTGAAGGTGCTGATGAGCCATACCCTACTAGACCTGGGAAAATTTAAAAAAAAAAAAAAAAAAGTAGAAAATGGGAAACATTCTCAGCCATAAAGTTAACCACTTAGCAGTTATCAACATACCCCCTCCCTGCTTTTCTTCTGCCATCTTAGTGGTGCCAAATCTCATGCTTCAGTTTTTGCAGATCAATGCCTTGCTAAAGAGAGAAGAAAAAAAAAGAATGACAGAGAATAAGGGAAATGGTAGAATGTCTAGGCTATACAAAATAGGGATGAAAAGAACTCCATTGCACAGGAGAAGGAGGTAAAAAAGTTTCTGGTTCCTTTCAGGAAGGTCACTGGTATGAGGGGCTATATAGAAAACAGGGGAATGGGAAGAGCAGCGTGGAAGAAAGGAGAAGGGAAAAAAGCAGATAAAAAAATGTCTCAGGATGAGACATGCACACTGAGGTGTTCAGGATGAGAAGTTTTGCAAGAAATCTCTAAATGCCTCAGGACTGTACAGCAGCAGAAGGGAAAAATGAACCTCAAAGAAGCCCATGATGTGCACTGTGCCTAGGAAAGCCATGAAGTGTTTATTTATCACAAAATTCACTAGGCTTGTAAAACCCAGACCAAACAATCTATCTGTGGCTACCTGCCTGCCACCTGCACACTGCATAGTATTGACAGCCCTGTCAGAAAGTCAGATATGTCTCAGAGGAATTTGGTCCTTCCTGGAAACTTCTCCTGGGGCTCTGGGTGAGAATGATTTGTGATTCTCTGGGAGGGAATATATTGGTCTTTCTTCTCTGATTACTAAGAACTGTTAGAATTTGAAAGCAAATTCTTCAGGACTGACTTGACCTCTCTGAGGAACTAGCCGAAATTGATCCCCGTAGTGTGGGAGTGATTTGTACTGTAGAAGAGCAAACAAGGCTCCATCCATGCCCAACATTTCCCACATGGGCAAAATCATGAGGACCATGTCCACCTGCATGCCTGTGTTGGGTACCCAGGGCACAGCTTGTTTTGAATTTATGGATTTTTTTGGTTTATGGATTATTCCTGCTTCTGACACACAGGTGCTGCTATGATGCTACATACAGCCAAGGAGCAATTTTTACCCATCTTGCAAGTATGACTCCTCAGTCAATTTCTAAGAGACTTAATTCATTCACTGCATGATTTACCCCAAATTTCAGTGAGCAAGGATGACTGAGCAACCAGCCATATGAAGTTGCTTGAGACATACCAACTCTGACTGGAAGCTGCTGAGAATTTTTTGAGGTAAGTTGAGATCCAGTAAATGATTAGACATAAGATCTCCAAGGGATTCTTGGATATGACCGGAAATGGTAGTCGTAACTCAAACAGGCAATGTTTATTCCCAGTGAGAGTGTGGTCAAGCTCAAAATTACACATCCCAGTGTCTTCTTTCAGGAGACAGAAAACATTACCCTTACACTTTGCTACTGTAACTGTGGAAAAGGAAGGTGTTAAGTGTTACACCAGTCCTCTCCTGTGTTTCTGGCTTTCTGTGGCCATTTGTGACTGACAGGAGATGGAGCAGCCTTTGAGCTACTCTCCACCAGTATATGTGGAGAGGGTTCTTGGGTGGCTGCACTGGGAACCTGTGACTTAGCTTCTGCAGTCTGCACTATTCACAAGACACAGAGCCACACAATCAACCTGTCTGAAGGAATTATGCTTTTAGAAGTCACATGTCATGTTTTCTGAATGGCTGAAGGTCTAACCAAACTTCTCTGAAGCTTTAATCACTTGAGCTCGGTCAACTAAAACAATGACATTGCCCAGTAGCACAGCCATCTTTCATTTATGGTCTGCAAAGTTCCCAAGGTCCATGGGCTACTTCTGAGGAGTCAGCGAAAGGTAATAGACAAGGGATCTTTTACTTTACAAACTTATTTATGTCCACTGGAATTTTTTCAGGTGACCACAAGTGGAAAAAGGACTGAAAAACAGCTTTGTATCACATTCTTTAAGACTTCAAAGCTGTTACATGTTATCAGTGGTTCTTCACTGCAGTCTGTTCAAACCTTAATGTTCCCAACTGTAGAACAAAAAAGAAGCTGTATCTCAGTGACTCAATACTGAATCATTATAACCCAGATAAGAATATCAATGAAGGCATTTGTAATTTTTCAGATCTTGGTCATCATCTGATTTCTCGACAAATATTTTAATTTCTAGAAGAAATACAAGGCAGTAAGCTTAGCAGAACAGCTTATATTGTATAATAACAAATCCTTCTAAGTCAATATTTAAACCAAAACTAATGTGTTGGTTGTTTTTTCAAAATGGACTGTATGAAATGACACTAGAAAAGATCTCATCATAGGACCTATTAAAATGAAACTCTTTGACTGTTTACTCTATGCAGATCTCAGTCTCCTCTGTGCCCAGAGAGTCTGTGTGTGTGTGTGTGTGTGTGCAGAAACGTGTGGTGACCAGCTAGCACAGATCAGCTCTCACTTTGAGGATTTTAGTTTCCAGCCTTCTGGAGATATAGTAGTAAAAGTGATAAGTAAAAAACGAAACAATAGACCAAAGGTGAGAGAGACACAAAAAACACGTGATTCTTTTATTTTGTACATAGGTTCCATCTGAGGTCACTCATCACTTAGCCATATTAGCTAGCCGATGTTTTTCAGATATCTTGGTGGAAGCAGGACTTTGATAGACTGAAGTGAAGCTAGTGCAGTGGTCAGGGACATCAATTCTCATGAGTCTTTTCATGTGGCTGTTCCTCAACCACGGGCATGAGGCAGAGACAACATATGTTTACTGTTATACATAATACTTCAATTTATTCAAGCTGCAATGGTGTTGAAAACAAACCTGATATTTTCCATATGCAGACAAAGACATGGTCTCTTTTCCTGAGAGCTTATGGTCTAGGAGGAGATTTAGTGGAAGCAGAGCAGCAAGTCCTGGTTAACTGAACTGGAAACGTCAGTCAGCACCCCTCCACCACAACAGATCTTCCCATTCGCCCTGGAGCAAAAGTGCCATTGCACCTCATCACTGCTCCCAGAACCTGTGTGCCAAAGCTCGGCCTTGGCAGCCAGCTGTGTGTCATCTACAAATGTCATGTGACAGTTAATGTATGCCTCTAGTGAGCCCTCCTGGAAGGCTGTCCTCTTCATCTTTGTTGTGCTGCACACCTTCTCCCTTCTACATGAGCTAATGCTCAAGGTATGCCCAATGCTGAGACTGATGGCTGTGTCTCGCATCCAGGCAGAGGAATTTTCCAAGGTGTGTTAATTGGAGTTTTACCTTGCATTTTTCTTAAATGAGGAACTTCTAGCAATACCAAATAGCAATTGTGTAATCAATAATTAGTGGTATTTTTTCCCCTACGTTCAGCTAACATTTTTTTCATGAGTAGATTTTTTTTCATCTGACCAATGCTGATTAGGAAAACCTTTTCCTAGTTCTTCAGCTGCACAATGCTCAGCCTCATATAGATTTTATTCTCTGGAGCCCATTTCTTCCACCCATGTTATTCTGCATGTGTCAATTAGAGCAGATGAAAAGAACAAGAAGAAAAAGATAATAATCCAGAACCAAAGACATGGGAGAGGCAGACCTGTTTCTCAGTATCAGGACACCAAGTCCCACTGCTCTGACTCAGAAACCCTTTGAGAAGGGGAAGTATGAAGAGCCGTTAGGATAGGAGCCCTCCCACACCGCTTGCACAGATATACATCTGATCTCACCTTTCATCTAAATAGATCTCCAAGTCAAAAGGAAATAGAAATTTGTTTTCATAGATAAAGCAGTAACAGTAAAGTTACAGTACTGAAGCTGAAATGCAGTCTGATTCCACTAGAGGGTGGTCTGGTCACCCTCATGTTACAGCTGAGGTGTGCAGGCAAAGCCCTTTCAGAAAGCCTGTGGCCACGTTATTTAGACTGAGAGATATCAAAGTATTCCTGTTCTGAGTTATTCCAAGTGCCTTATGTCCCATCATCAACATTGAACCTGTCCTCTCATTTAAACAAATAAACACATTGCACCTTTCACTGAATATCTGACACTCTACAAATAATAGCATGCTCTGATGTCTTCTACCATTGCTACAACTGTGTATGCATGAAAGAGCAAAGTGAGGCTCACTGTTAAAGAGGAATGCACTTGCTTTCATACCACTTTGAAACCTTTAAAAAGTGTTTATGTGGCTGATATTTCCTTCACATAATTTCCACGGGAAGATGGATTATTACAAATAAAAGAATGCAAATTCTATCTTATGAGCTTGCCTGTGCTTTGACTGCCTGTTACAGTGAACCAGAAAGGCCTGTGCCACAAAAAAAAAGGATCTGGAAGCTTTTCTGTCAGGTTTGGGAGAGAAGGCAGTCAATCTCATAGCCAGTTCTTGCACCAGCTGCATGAGATTCACCAAAAACACCTTCCTCTGATAAGACATCCCTCTTCCTTGGGAGCCATGTTCACCTCTGCTCCCCTTCCTAGGACATCCTGCTCATGTCCTTCTTTCTCCTCCTTGATTTTCTCAGACTCAAATGCATACACAACCCATCTCCATTCTTCATGACTCAACCTTCAAAACTCATTGTCTTGTTCCTCCTTCTGAGATGCACATTATGATCACCAAGAAAAGGTAATTTTAGCCTCGTTTCTGGTTCATGTAACAAACTGATGATCAGAAATCCTTTAAGACCCTTACAAGGAAAATAAAGCTACATCACAGAACTGAAACTGCATCAAGCACCAACCCAAACACCAAGGGATTCAATCTGAATTTCAAAGAGATTTCAGAGAATTCCATCCAACATCTTGTTTCCTACTTCAATGTCTACCCACATGGGAATCCTCCCTTTTACTCCCATGAGACAAGAAGGAAAGACACTACACCACAAGGGTTATACTGTGTTTGTGGACATATGCAAAACTTTATTAGGAGGGTTTTTTTTTTTGGTGCAAAAATGAATTAGACTTTGAATTCCGTTGCTTTTATCAGGTTTCTCTTTATTAACTCACTTTCTTGAGTGTTGTTTTCAGACTTAGTAGTGGATAAATGAAAGACTATCCCCAAAACACGTGGCAGGTATTTTCAGCCACAAAAACTGGCCATATCTAAGGATGTTCCAGTGTGGTTGCAAACTCACTGGAAAAATGAAAGGTTGGATGAGCGAAGCAGGGCACCATTCACCATTACTTTAAATACATATATATGTTCATAGTTTGGATGATACAGAAACAAATGTAAAGTCATTGGGGAAAAACATGCTTAATTTGCACAAATTTACTTTCTCATCCATTTTGGGAGACATTATTTGCCTATTTACTTTTGTTTGCTTCACATAGTTCAGGCAGCAAAAATGTTAAGATTAAAGAATTCATTTCTAACGTCATGGCATCTGAGTCATGTCAACAGATATGACCCAGCTGCCAATGATAATCAAGAGTACCCTCAGCTGTGAATTTGGATGCAAATCACAACAACAAAAAAAAAGGATGATCTGTTCTGATGTGATATAATGAATTATTGCATCATTCATGTGCTCTGTATAAACACAACATGGCAAAGAAATGAAGTCCTTTCTTTTAATAAATTCTTTACACTTCAATGTCTTCAGAGTTACATAGGATGTGGCATGTTGTTTGGCTCCTGTAGCAGGGAAAGAAGTGATACGGATGGGATGGGAAGAATGACAAAGAGTTTTTGCCTCCCTGTGCTCTTTTTTGCTGGCAACAAAATTTTGGATGGATTGTTTTATCTCTAAAATGTGTTATATACTTAACTATTAGAATACATAAGTAGAGCTGTCCTCCATAATTGGTCCCAACATCTGCATACCATTGTTAAATAGGTTTGCAGAGGAACATGTGGTCCTTATTTAAAACACTGCAAACACTATCATGATGTTGACTGTGAAATTTTAAGTAAGACTACTGCTGTTTTGATTATACTGAGACAAAAATAAAAGTGAACAGCACTCTAAATGATGTTAAACTGCAAGAACACCAGCATCCTTTAAGAGGCATCTCTAGAGCAAATAAAGCAGCAATTTTTACAACAGAACTTATCAAAGCATTTCTGTTTCTGATGAGGGAAGGGAAAAGGGAAGGGGAAGGGAAAGGAAAAGGAAAAGGAAAAGCAAAGGAAAGGGGAAAGGAAAGGTCACAAACTGATTCCAAATATAGCTAAAATTAGCATGGCTGTCTTTTGAATGCTATGTCTCAGAATCCAGGGCTCTGTATTGCCATTCTTCTGTAACCCCACTTAATTAGGTATTGACTTGTTTTTTCATTCAGTTAAAGTATAATTAAATGGCAGTGGTCTGACTCTGAAAAACAGATGAAAAGGTTCTGGTAAGAATCTCTAGGTTAATCCAGCTGCTTAAAATGTGTGTTGTATTTGACCATTTGCCAAGAGACTCTGAATACATAAGCCAGCTGGCACGAGGAAGGCTGGTGGGAACCTGTCAGCTGTTTAGGACAATGGCTGAAGCTTTTTTAACCAAATCAGTTTTTAAAATACCTAAAAATGAGGCACCCTACCTTGGCAGCTCAGGAATTCTGGCAGCAATGAAATCCTAAAAATTTTTTTCATCTTAAAATATGAGTTTTGATTCATATTCTGTGAACCTCTGAACCAAGCCATTTATTTAGATTACTGTTAAATGTCTGGCAAAGGGACACAATACATCAAAGCCTTATTTTTGAAATGATGGAGACCAAGTTTGCTATTTTGACAAATATGGCTATTTAGAAGGGAAAAACTATGTTAATGTGCTGAATGGAGTTGCATCACCAGTTGCTCTTTGAACCAGTCAGGGCTCCAGCCTTGGGTCCAGCTTTTAGGGCATCACCTCTCACTTCACAGGACCTCAGGAGGATACTCAAGTGCTCGTTTTGCCAAACTGTGAGCCACAAGCACACCCTGGTGAGCTGTTGCTCCTACACACCCTGCCATCGGCTCCAGCTGTGCTTCTCAAGGGAATAACTGCTTATCAGCCTAAGTGAGATCTTCACAGGCAAACCTTTAATGCGCTGTTTCCCACTAAGTATTTTAGACAGAAAAATTAGTTAATATAACCCTGGCATTTAAAAAGCTCTTTTGCTCCCCATGTTTTTGCTGTTGAATTAAACAAAATTATTACAGACAGGAGTGATTTCTGGAGTGCAGAGGCGACAGTGAATAGCTGAATAGCTCTTTAAAAGCCAGGCTGGGTGCGTGCGTTTGGAGGTCGGGGTGTCTGCACACCAGGTGTCGATATGAAACTTGCCATGCTAACAAGAGCCTTGCAACAGCCTGTTACTTTGATTTCTTCCACCTGGTGCTTGCTGCAGCAACATGTCTGCCTCACCATGTGAATTATCTGAGAAGCTGTCAAAAGGCAGGGAAGATATGGGAAGTTTTGAAAAACCTGGCTGGGCCTGCCTTCTCAAGGGTAACACTTTATGACACTTTTATTTTCAATCCCAAACTTCAGATGCTTCATTTTCTTTCCACTGAGGGAGACAAGCTATCAAAGAAAGCCCCCCAGCCCCTGGAGATGCTCTGGCTGTGTGCTCCACGGGGTGTCCCAGTACACCATTCAGGGCTTCTCCTCAGCTTCCAGGCTCCTGCCCACAAGTTCAGAATGACCTTGCTGTTTGTGCAGAAATAGAAAAATGTAAAATGTAAATATCTCCATAAGCATTTTGAAGATGAGAAAAGGCAGAACTCCTTAATCCATTTCTGAGAGCTTCAGGTGCATATCTGAATCATTCCATACCTACCACTTCTGCTGAGCTGTGGCTTTTGGTGTTCCCAGAAAACAGGAAAAACTGAAGTGCAAATACTAGGTAGGGAATTAACAGGAAAGGAAAAATTCTGAAGTCACAAAGGCAATAAAGGAAAGCTGGAAAAAGCCAGATGTTGCATTTCAGCATCTTTTTCATTTACAGAAGGACTTGCATGTCTGAAATCCTGGCTGCTCATACAAACTGGATCATCAGGTGTGTGTATGAAAAGGTTATTCCCCTACTGTACCAGCCCCACTTTCTGTATTCCTATTGACCAGCCAGACCTGTACAGTGTTACTACTGTGTGTGCCAGAGACTGTTCCTGATGATACAGACACTAGGTTGCTTTCCTTTTCTTAATGCAAAGGATTTTTTTTTTTTTTTTTTATTCTATTAGAAGATTCAATTTCTAAAATAAAATTTTGTTATTCAGAACAGAGGCTGGAAGATATACTGTGAGGGAGGAAGCAGCTTAACATTTCTTTTTCTCCTCATTAACCAATTCTGTTTTATTTCCTGTATGCTGTATTCTGATTGCAGAACTATTTGCTTGTTTCAATGATCCTTAGCAAAAGTAATCTGGGAGTCCCCAAAACACTGGTGACATTTTTTCTTTTTTCTACCAACACTCTCAGCTGTCATTGAGAACAATGCTCATGGACACACTTCTGAGCAGCCAGATAGGCTTGACCAGAGATGTGTGGGCATCCAGTGTTCTCTGAAGTTGCTCACACAATTTAGCTCCTTTAACATCCTCATGTCCCTCTGCTCCTGCATCCAGGAATGTAGGACTGTGCAGCTCCTGGCTCCTCTCACCGTCCCACACCGATCATTGTGCAGAACATGTGGACAGGATGAGGCGATGAAGGAACCCCACTCAATTCAGGAAATGTGTTCAAGCCAATAAGTGGTAACATGATGACAGGAGCAAGGGTCCCACACCCAGATCCATCTGGAGGCTTTGGGACTCCAGAAGTTTAGGACTCTCTTAAATGGACATTGGAACCTGCATTCAGGTCACCAGGTCTCATCTCCCACCTTTACAGGAGGAACCAGAAACGCAGGGGGACCCTAGGGCTTTTGTTGGAGTTATGATCCAGAGACCTCTGGCTCAGGAGAGGTGTGAAAGAATGCAACAAAGAGAGAGACAAAAAAAGAAAGAAAAAGAAGAAAGAAAAGGTGAGGTTTGTTCCAGTTTGGACCAAAATTTGTTGTTTGTTTTTTGGGGTTTTTTTTTAGTAGATTTCCCATGAATCAGAAACCTGGGTTGTTTGTTTTTTTTTTTTTCAGCACAACTTTATGCACAGCAAATTTACTAGTTCAGCTCATGTGATGGTATCTTATAACAAACCACTTAAAACATATCAATACTTGAGAAAACATAATGCTGTTAGCTAAAGATATTCACTAAATTAGCATTTATTTATAACGATTTATTATTCAAGAAAAACACCAAACCAATTGCATTCCATTTGTATTCTTTTTAAAAATATTTTTACTACAGTAATGTCAAGTCCAAATGAAGAGCAAGGAAAAAAGCAAGGAGCAAAAATCACCCCTGCTCCAATGACTTTAAAAAGTAATCCAGGACAGAGAAAAGAGAAGTAGCTGAAATATCCAGTGATGTTGTTGCAGGCTGTGTAAAGGTTAATGGCAACAGTACTGTGGGATGGTATACAAGAGATGAGAGTAAAGTCATAATAGATTTATTCCCCCTGTGTCTTCCCTGTGCTGTGTTTGCTACAGAGTGTCCTGGAGAGATCTGTCCCTTCTCTTGTGGACTGTGTTCCTGAGGACTGGGGGTTTGCTGCTGAGTTCAGTATTAAGGTGATTCAGGGGCTGGTTTAAGAGCATGTTTCTCACTGAGACCTCCTTTATGAAACCACTGATTCACTTCAGACTGGCCATCACCATGAAAGTTATTTACGACATGTTACAGGAGGATATTCCTTTTACCTCTGAGTCTCAGAAGTTGAGTGAAACCTACCAAAGTTGAGCAATAGTCAGGCACTGACCTTACAGAGATCCAGCAGAGGAAAATATTTGGAGTCACTGCAGTAATGAATGGACAGCCATTAATCAAACTAAACCACATTGTTTCTTTTACTCAGCACAGGTAATGAAATAATGAAAGGAACCCACAAGCTTTCAAAAAGGCAGCATTATCTGGATTTCCACTGCCACAAGATCAAAGCAGGAGGCTTTGATAGTTATAGTCACAGTATGAGACAAGGAAAATCTCCACCAACCTAGCAGAACTGAATTACTAACCCTCCAGCCCGCCTCTGCCTCTCCACACCTTCCCTCCAGCACACTCAGGCACACACACTCTTGGACACAGGGTCAGTACTTATATCACTTTCCTCTTTCGCTCCATCATCTGATCCATCAGGCATAGTAAAGTCTGTGGCATCTTTTTTTTTATTTCTAAGAATTGGCACTTTTTTTTTCCTATTTGATCGATGCTAAAAGAAGCAGTGGTGGATTTTCTGGCAATTTCTGCGGCCCTCAGTTTGGCAGTTCATTTAGGCACCATCTGAAAGCTGTGTTTCTGGAAACACCTATAGCTTGTGCTGAGCTGTTTCAATCTTCAAATAGAATTTATGTCTGATGGGCAATATTCTTCCATATTTGGCCAAGAAAAGAGATGACTGGAAAAATTCAGAGCCCACTTTCTTACAATCAAGGTCCTTTGGGAATTTGCATCTGAAGCACACATAAAATGGATAACACCAAATTAATAAATTGTTTTCAATTCTGAGAGTCAGGCTGATTGATTTCCCACGTGCAAATGACACTAGGCTGTTGTTCTCAAAGTCTTTCTTGCTTTCAGGTTTCAAGCAGAAAAAAAAAAGTCTTGGGTTTTGGCTACTATGGAAACATTATTTATATTGGACATTGGTCTGCCCATGGTTCTTCCTAGTTTCAGTCTTACAAAGCCATGGCAATTTTCTTCTTCTCACCTTCTGCCTTCTTTTCAGATTATCTTCAGTACAATACCAGCAAAATGGAAGGGAACACTTGTCTACTTTGCAACTATTGTGAACTTTACATGTTGTTTTCAAAAGAGTAAAAAAGAAACCCCAAAGAACCCATTTTAAGCCAGGAAGATTAATATATGCTTTTATCATTTTACAGAACAATTCATACTGAAGCCCCCAGGTCCAAGCCACCTTAATTTTTCCCACTGCAGGCAAACACAAGGTGCAGATTCTGAATCAGTGCAAGTCTGAGTCTCACCAGACTAGAGCTCAGCAGGGTCAGAATACCTGTGAAAAAGGTGAAAGGAAACAACACCTTGTCAAGCACTCAGTAGTAATTCTACCAAGGTATCACCTGGTAAATGCAGTAAAAGCTAAACCAGGCTCCCAAAAGAGATGTAATTTACAGCCAAAAATGTCACTGCTGAGGTGGAACTTTCAAAGGCAAGAAGAAATGAAAGATTTATGATTTGTTTCACATAAGCGTGGAGGACAATATGAAAAGTGATAGATTTCAGACTCCAAAGAGCAAGTAAATATTTATCTGGCAAATAAGATACAAAGAGAGGAGAGGCAAGTACAGGTGTCCATAAGCTGTCCATATTGCTGCAGCATTTTAGTTGATTATGAAAATTCAGTATGAAAACCTTTAAGAGGCAGAATAAAAGTTACTGAGATAATTGTGTTATACCACAGCTTATTGCCAACTCAAGCAAGGAGAAACTATAAATTTGAAGTTTTTATTGAAAATGCACGTTAGTGTGCCTGGTGATTTAGTTCCCTGAAAATGCAAATTATAAAATAATGTATTTATTTGCAACTAATTACTGGACATTAGCGAGTCCTTAGTTTTGACGCTGGGAACTGAAGAATACTGAGTGGCAATCATAGATGAGTGGAAGGCAGGTTTGGTGTTGCATGTTGCAGTGAGGAGGTTGCTGGTTTGTTTCTTTGGTTATTTTTTCAGTTGTGTTCCTTTTCTTTAATGGGGGTTTCTGTAAAAAGGGATTTCATGCTCACATGCATTGTCTGGGAAGGTGCTGCAAATCCCCAGAATGAATTTACCATTGTCATAGCAAATGTAACATCTGCCATGTGTAGATCCACTAAACCAGTTCCATCGAAACTAGTGCTGCCAGATTAATGCATTTTATGATTACAAAGCGGAAAGGCAAACTATTTTATGTGGCCACTAATTGTCAGTGGTTTCCTTATGTTTCCCAGACATTCTTAAAGAGAGTGGGAAATGGTTTCTTCACATATGGATGTCTTTGAGTTTTCATTCACAGTTCCTTTCACTGTGGGAAGAATCATGTTCTCAAAAATCTTCATGATCTGGAACTTTGCAAAGACTATTCAAAGAAACTGTCTGCATTACTTCTAAGTTTGGTATTTTCTTCAATAATTTCACAATATTTCAAATTTTTGCTGCAACCATTTAACAAGCAGCATGCATAGCTATACGATACGTAACATTTTGAAATAAGAGGTTGTTTCAAATATGATAATGATATTTTTTACTTAAAAATGTCAAAATGAAACATTCCGATCGTTAAAAAAAAAAAAAAAAAGGCAACATAATATTTGTTCTATTGTAAAACATCATGGAGATTTCCCATGCCATTGTTTTAGTTTTGATGAACTGGCATTTTCAGATAAAGAATGCTTAGCTTCAGAATTCCCAATCATCCTTAAACTAAATTTATATCATTGTACAATTGTCAGAAGAACAGTTCAAGGTGCACAGCTGTCAGCAACCTTCAGCCCCAAGGTGCCATATAAGGACAATTCATTTCCTCTTATTCTCCATCTTGCAAATCTTTTTATAATCATGTTGTCATTTCTGCAGCAGAAGAGATCTTTTGGGACATCCAAGAGGCACGCAGATGACTTTAAGGTAAAGGCAGAAAAAGCAAACAACACACACAGAAACAGATTTGCTTGTACCTGCAAATAGCTTGTTTTAAAGGATATTTTGCTTTCACATTACAGATGCAGGGGCTGTGAATATGTGCAAAGAGGTCAAAGGAGATTGTCCATGCAGTCTTCTGCTATACTTGCAACATCCCCATGAAGTGGGTGAGCTGTTGTACAGTTATATCGCTAGAGAAATATCCACACCCTGTCTTGCGAAATCTGTGCCAAGACACTATACTTGCAAAACAATCCCCTTTCCAGACTGCACCAGTTCCCAGTGGTCTCTGATGATCTCTCCATTCTTCCTCCTTCCCTCTCTCTTTCTCCTAAACCCACAGCATCCCCCGCTGCTAAGCCATAGGGGCTGCGTGGCTGCTGCAGCAAGGCAAGCCAGTGCTGTGACCCAGGAAGCCAGGAAAGGCCTGATGGGCTGAAGTTTGAATGTTGAACCAAAGTATCTTACTATGATCTTCTGTCCTGCTCTGCTTTAGCTTTGTGGTTGAGTGTGCCACTGCACCACAGGCACGAGGCTTCTGTGTCAATCTGGGTGCTGCAATTCATCCTTTGCTGGTTGTGTAAAACCTGTCTGAGGCCATGGCGTTCACTGAAAACAAAGTCATGAGACTCCAATGAGCTTTGATTTCAAACTCTGAGAAGCAGGATGACTGAGATGACATGCTGGTGCCAGCTGGGGTTGCCCAGAGGAGACGTGCCTGGAGTTCCCTAGGCATCAATATCTTCCTGACTGTTGTTGCAGCCTGTAGAAGAAGGTATATCTGAAATCTCAGCACCCAGTAAATTGGTATAAGGTCTTCAAGCAAAGCAGAGATTTAAAAAGTGTTAGTGCTGCATTGAATGAGCTTAACACCTGAGAGGAAACCCAAATTATTCCAGTTTTATAGTTGGGAAGAGAAACATGCTTTCACCAGGCCTGCTGTGTGGTTTTATTACAACTTCATTTCTGTGCTGCTTCAGTCTTAGGTCATTGTAGTCCATTTGCTGCTAGTTGATTTCCCCCATACTTGTTGGCAACTTCTGCATTGTCTTGAAGAAGAGTGACCAGTGGATCTTCAGTTCATTGCCCACATTGTCTGACCAGCTTGTTTCATAACCTCCTGTAGATGTTGGGTGGGCTAGAAGGGCTAAAAGTGGTGGTGTTCTCTGTCATTACATTCTGTATATGCTCCACATTTATGCACTCAGTTATCCACACCAAAACAATAATATTTTGTCCTGAGCCTTCTTTTTACATTCCTCCCTGCCTGTGGCCAGACAGCCATCATACCCTCTTCCTCCATCACTTCCCAGCTCATTCTCTCATAGCCTTATGCACTCCCCAGGTCAGTAGCCTGTCATATTCCTTTCTCCTACCTGAAAAACCATATTCTTCTACCTTTTATTCAGCAAATTCATTGATGCACCAAAGCCTGGAGTCATTAAAAGGTCATTTTATTTTTATGAATGTTTACATTAAATACAACCTGCCCAAACACAGCCTTTTCTTAGTGAGGCTAACAAAACAAAACATATTCAGTGCCTGTAGGCCAAGTCATTTTGAAGGTATGACAAGCCAAAAAAAGTTAGGAAAGCATTCCAGAAGTGAAGGATGGAATGTTTTGACACACCGTGTGTTCAGCTCTGATTGATCAGACGTCCAGAGGGAAAAACTCTGCCACAACGTAAGGCAAAGCAGACAAAACTTCAGAAGATAGAGCTTATTTGGGGCAATTGTTTGAGGCATAGAGATAAAACTGGGGATGCTGCCGGGAAGCCAGGTTTAAGTCTAACTATGGAGCAGCTACTGCAGTTTCATGAAACTGTAAGTTTTGGCAACAAAAGCTATCAGATGAGAGGGACTAAGTGGATGTCCACGTGGAGAAACTAAGAAAACATGTGTTTTTATTTTCAAAGAACAGCTGAGATTGGGTCAGCTGTTTGTGATAAAGGAGGCTTCAGTGTTTCTGAACTGATATATGGGGAAGGATTATAGGGTGCTCCAAAAGTCAATGGAAAAGCAATTCCAAAATAACTTAGCAATTCTAAGTTCCTTTGGTATTTGTTGTAATAATATTTGTTGCTGGAAATTTATTTGGTACAAAACATAAAAGTTATCTATCATGCTTCCTTTGGTATTCAGCATTGTAAAATTAATGTGCTGGGGTTTTTTGCACTGCAAACTACGGTGCTTTTGAGCAGTGAGAACACCATGAAACAGAAGGATTAAGAGCTCACTGGGGGCACATCAAGTTTCGTGCCGTCATAGTCATATCTCCAGGCTATCATGACTATATTAATATATTATAACACAGGAGGGCTGTCAAAGTGAGCTCGGAAGGAACCAAGCCCACTCTTACCAAGCTGTTCAGATGCTAATTTACAGCCTAAACCTATGGAGGGTGTCACTGTCTGTGATAGCATGGAGGTTATGTTCTGGTGTGATAGTCACTCTGAGGGGGAAAATTACTTTCTTGATGTGAGGTAAATCTGTTTTATTACCCCATATCTGCCCCCTTAATTTCTATCTTGCATCCTCTCTTTCCTGCTTTCTTCCTAAATTCCCTCTCACTTCTGCTTACTTTCCCTCCACTGTTGTCCTCTTTTGCACACTAAATTCCAGGACAATAACCCACTTTTTAGAGGAGTAGCCTAGAAATCAGAGATGTATACTGGGATGTGAAATGAATGCATTGCAGGTATGTCCACTTAAAAATTTCAGGAATTTTTACTCTGGTGCAGTTTTCCAAAAACACTGCCTACCTGTGCTTTCTAGTCCATAGGGGAAACCTCCCTTGTCACTAGCACCACTTCTTGTAAGCTGTACAGCTTGATTTCGTACCATACCTTCTGCAACCTTCTTTTTTGCCTCTGCTTTCCCCCAGGTTTGAGGTGGAATTTGTCCCTGCTCCAACAGATAAACCAGCAGACTGAAAGTATTTCTCTTCAATACAGGATCTTTCTTTCCTCTCTCTTAATAATCTAGTTTTTCTTGGTTTAAACACTCAAACAGTAAATAGGGCAGCTCTTGGGAATTTCTTCAGGACTCATCTTTAGATGTTGCCATGGTTCTCACCAGCATTTTCTTCTCAGGACCCCTGTCTTGCTGTGTACCCTCTGCATGTGCCTTCCTGAACCTGCAGGGACTCCACCAAGGTGCAAAGGGCAATGGGAACCCCAAAGGCTCTGGCTAGGAACAACAGCAACTTTTTGAAAAAGTCCTACCAAAATCCCAAAATAAACACAAAAAAAAATGAACCAACCAAAAAAACCCAAACCAAACCCACAAAACCCCACAAAAACACAAAAAAAAAAACCCCACAAAACCCACAAAAACAAAACAAACAAACAAAAAGCAGTCACACAAATCTGTATTACTTTCAGAGACAGGATTTGCCTATTTTACTGTAATGCACTTATAATGCAAAATGGTTTACTTATGTGTTATATCACCCTAGCAAAAATCCTTTTACTTTAACCTTTTCTATGATGCTAGGCCTTACCATGGAGTTCATAAGATCTGGCTTCCAGTACCACATAATTTGTTGTAGGTGAACTGTGTTTTATTTCTACTGAGATGGAAAAGTCTCATTTGCTTCTCTTTTCTCAAGTTGGGTAAAATTGCCAGGAAGGTAATATCAAAGCACAAAAGGCAGTCTTAAAGCAGGTCAAGAGAATAAACAAATAAGGTGTGGCAATGGAGCCTTTTTGACAGCAGGATACTGACTGACCTTGAAAAAGCATCTCAGAGTTTGAAATTATGAGAGTCTGATCCTGCATCAAGCATCCTCCATCCCCACAATTAGGTCAAGGAAAGACTTAGTAGTCTAATGTTCTTTGTGCATCATATCCAGTGGATGGGAAATAAAAATTTGACAGTACCAGAGAAAATGGAAGGTGAAGATGAATTTTTAAACCCTATGCAAACACAGCTAAAAGCCTCAGAAAAATGTAATGATACACCATCTTAATAAAGTCCCCTGTTGTGACATTAGAAATGAGGAGCTCTTCAACCAGAGGCA
>JAAGNO010005911.1:0-23740 GCA_033439905.1 Ceryle rudis | reverse complement strand
AAAAATGTAATGATACACCATCTTAATAAAGTCCCCTGTTGTGACATTAGAAATGAGGAGCTCTTCAACCAGAGGCAGAAAAATTTTTGAATTTTTGAACAGCAGAAAAAAAAAAGAAAGAAAAAGAAAACAAAATTACAAGTAATAATCTTTGTTGCTTTATCAGTGAAACCCAGGTGAAGAGCTCGCTGTTTGCAGTTGCTAAATATTTGGATTTTACGAGAGCTACAGGAAATGAAACAAGTCACCTGAAAAGATTAACTATCCATTTTCTAGGGTTGATGAGTTGACAGCTCCACAGTGTTTCCCAGATCAGGTTAGAGACAGCACAATACTACTTTATTGAGGAGGAAGTACCACCAGCTAATGAGAGAAAATTGAAAAGTTTCTATAGTATGTCACAAAGGAGGATTCTATTGGATGCTCTTCTCAATACAAACAAATGCACCTGCAGTCTGCCCATGAATTTAAGCAGAATTCCCCCTCCTCCTCCATTTTTGTAACAGCAACTGGAATGGGCTGAAAAGGTGCATTTACATGAATTGGAAAATGAGGGTTGTTTGTAATTTAATAGCAGATCAATTTTAAAGGAAAAATTACGAGTTAGGGTATGAGACAAGTAAAATGTGACTTAAAGCAGTACTTTAAAATGCTATGCTAAAAAGTATGATTTTTAGAAATAAAACCAAACTTCAGAACAAAGGCCTTGCAATTTCAGTAGTATCCAGACACGTAAATTGATCCACTGCTGTTTGTTTTGAATGACCCTTTAAGTTGTGGTCTGCTGCAGAGTGGGAGTCAGATTATACCACCAAGACTTTAGTGGGTAGAAAGGTAAAATAAAGGTTCCCAGAAATGCCATTCTGAATTCCCAGAAAAGTCACAACCATTCTGCAAAATGAGTGTTTGAAAGCTTATGAAATGATATTTAAAGACTTATTTCTGTCTCTAAGCATTTATTTGCCATCAGGTAAGGAAAATCAGTGGTATCCAAGATTGTGGTTGTATTTGTAATTTGTGCATTTGTGTTTTCCTTGCTTAGGATGCTGACGGTTAGCAGGCAGGTCTGATAGTCATGTGGTGATTTAATGCACAAACATGAGCTTTCATGGAATCAATTGTAGGGCTAGAATTTTCACTAAAGTGGGGTTTTTTTTCCTTGTTTGTTAACAGAGAAACAGCAAAAACTAACAACTGTGCTTGGGGTTTTTTTTTAAGTGTTCATAGCTCTTAACATGGAAGATATAAGAAATTATCAAGTGTTTTATCTCAGGACAAGAAATCAGCAAGAGGAAAAATGCTGGAATCTCCCTCTCTCCAGAAGATATCTACCAACAGCTAATTCTCAATCTAATATGACATTTGCAAGTTTGGAGGAAATTTAAATTCACAGGATTGTTTAGGTTGGAAAAGGTCTTTAAGATCATTGATTCCAGCCATTAACCTAACTCTACCAAGTCCATTGTTAAGCAGTGCCCCAAATCAACGTGTCTACATGAATTTTAAACACACCCAGGGATGGCGATTCAACGAGTTCCCTGGGAAGATTGTTCCAGTGCTTGATAATCCTTCCAGTGAATAATTATTTTTTTGTAATATTCAACCTAAACCTCCCCTGGTGCAACTTGAGGTCATTTCATCTCATCCTATCACTTTTTACTCATGAGAACAGACTGGCACCCACCTCTCTACAACCTCCTTTCAGGTAGTTCTAGAGAAAAATTTGCCTAAACTGAGACTAATTCATGGTGCCACTGATTTTCCAAATATTTCTCATTTTTCAAAGAGCTTCTTATTTTGGGTCCCAGCCCAGATGTGAATAGCAGATAAGGAGGTCTTCAGTGTCACACAGACTTTCTGCAACAAGGAGGGCTTCACAATAGAAACTGGGGTTTAAAACAGTGATGACAGCAGCACTTGGGTGCAGAACATTTTCCTGAGGGCAACCTCGCTGCTAAAATTTGGCAACACAAATACAAATGGCAGGCAATAATAAGAACACAGTGATGATAAGAGCACCAATGATAGTTTGGAGGGCTGGCAGACTAATCCCTTGGTCAGCATTTGCAGTTCATTGTGTAGGAAATGTGCCATGTAAACAGCTTTGAACCAAACATGACATTCAGTGAAGTGTGTGATTAAAGGGTTTTCCTTAAAAGGGTTTCTCCAGTCACAGCAAAACACACACACCTGCACATTGGGAATGTGGCACCATTTCCCACCACCCAGCAATGACCGGTCACAATGTTTATGGTCACTCCAATGTTCATGCGGGTAGAAAATATAAGCATACAGATTCAGCCACGGGGATACAGCTGAACACAGACCTCTGAAAGGATTCCTTGTTTGTCCATTCACCTTCTCTGACATCCGTTTCCCATGGCAGGTGGGAAATTCAGTGAATGTTGGCATGACATCATCAGTGCACAGCTACAGTGCCATGATAGCTGGTCATTTTTAATCCCTAAATGTGTTTCTGGGACATGTGTGACATGTCACAGCAAATTACTTTTGTGTGAAGGAGGCTTCAAAACACAGTTCCTTAAATGTCATGGCTCTGGTCCAGTTTTACTTCATTAAGTTACTGCAGTGTAAAACAGAAATAAAGTTGTTCTTCCGAGGACTATAATTGCTCCACAGTTTATCAGGGACCTTCCAGCTACAATACAATGACTGTCAAATAGACCCTTCAAAATTATCCAGGATCAATTTTCATGTGCAATGCACCATTTCTTTCTTGTTTCAAATTCACCATTGATAAAGTATAGTTTCTTTTTAGAGCTGAGGAAGTATGTACAACCTTGTTCAAAGAAATGTAAGGATTAAAACCAAATATTGTCATTTCTAGAGCAAGTTCTCCTGTAGTATATATTAACACACCTCTTTTAACGGAGCAGAAAAGGTTTTAAATATCAGTAAATGGCATAACAGATTAAAAATGCAATTTTTGAATGCAAGTGGTAATAGACTCTGCTAAAGTTAAGGTCTGCTAGATGTATTTACTGTAGAAATCTGAATATATTTTTCTTCACCCTCTGGCTATGAAGTCAAATTCAGCTGCCAAAATCTAGGGCCATATTTCACAAGGGTCTCAATGTGCCCTGCAGATTTGCACCTCTCACTCTTTGCCTGCTCCCTTTCTGATGCCAAAGTATTTGCACATTAAAAATTCGGAGTCAGAAATGTCATTTTTATGCAGTGTGGCACCAATTCAGCAAAACATGTATGTGCGTGATTAAACCTCAGTGGTCTAATCGGGGTTTAACGCACTAAAGCTGACTAGCTATTCCCAGTAACCACTGCCACTGGAGCATACACCACAGGTCATTACCATGCTTTTCTATTTTTTAGATTATGGTGCAGATATTTTCTGTAAACACTCTTGGATAGCTCATGGATACTGTCCAGTGGCTGCAGAGTGGAATATTAATGGGAGAGGGATCTGGTTCATCAGCAGGCACCTAGATTGTCTGTGCTTAATGAAGCAGCCTTCCTGACTTTGGAGCTTTTACCTAATTCAATTGTAACGCACCCAAAAGCTCAAGAGCTGAGAGAGGAAAATGTTTGGAAGCTGCTTCTGAAAATTTGGCTCTAAACCTATCTCCTTGTGATTTCTTCACCAGGGAAGCAGGAGAACATTTAGGCTTAGGACTTTAGGGCAGAATTGCTGTGGTGATAAATCAGATACTGATCTGAGGGTATGAGGTAAGCCCAATTACAACAGCAGTGGAGCTGCCTCCCACTGGTGGCTTTAGGTCAACATTTTGGGCTAATCACCTTAGCTGGGTAAGTGCTCATAAATCAAGAGCTGCTTGGAAATTATCTGTTTTTCTCTTTGCATGGTAGAGATGCTCAGGGCAGCCCGGATGTGCTTCAGCAGAGCTTCCCACTGTAGGATGGAAAGTGCTGTGGGGAGGATGGGAACTGGGGACTCCTCACGGGGAAAAAGCACAAGTTAGCAGCTGTAATGATACTTCAAAAAATAGGCCATGGGAAACAGTATTGCGTCTCATGTAACTACAGCCAGACTCGAAAGCCAGGCCTTCTCTGTCACCATTCCCTTGCAGAGCAGGGAAATATCTCTGCAGATAGAGAAAAGAAGAGGGGGAAGAGTTCATCCTATTGGAAAACCCTTCACACACTTCTGCTGTGATGACCTATCACAGGCAGATTAGTGCAGTCCAAACAGCTTTCAAGAGACATGCTCTTTTTCAGCTTTCCCAGCACAATGATGGTCATGGTGGTGGCCCCAAAATAGTGGTGGGGAAAGGAGAAGCCTGGCTGGCAGTGGTCCCTGCAACCCTGCAGGGATGCTGGGGACAGTTGGTGGTGATGCCCTGAAAGGAGAATCATTTCACTCCTTCCTTTGTCACCATCTACTTCCCTGGGGACCCATCATATCAGCTCTTGTAAGGGGAACGAGAAACAGGGGAGATATTTGTACTGGTTTTTACAAGGATTTGTTTTTGTTCTAAGCACATGTGAACAGCATCAAATATATATAAGTTATAAATAGGCAGAAGATATGTGAAGTAGTAGAACATGGTGTACTTACATTTTAAATCCTATAGGGTGACTATCTGAAGCAGTGTATAACAGAGAGGACAAGAGAGATGTATAGCAGTTTTCAGAGAGTAAGCATCTTCTGTTTCGTTAAGGGAAATCTCTAAAATGAGCCAGCATCAAGAGTTCGAACAAAAGGACAGTCATTCACTATTTTTAACTGTGCAGGAACTGGGACACTTAGTGAAATTACCTAGAACTGGATTCAAAACAGACACAAGAAAGTTCCTTCTTATACATGGCATAACTCAAACCAAGGGTTTCTTGTCACAGGTTACTGCAGAGTGCAAAAGTATAAATTGGTTCAAAAAAGGATTAGTCAAGTTTACAGAAGATAGATCCTTACTGGCGTCTATTAAAAACAGTGGTCCAGATGCAATGTCTGGCATTATGGAGTCCCTAAACTGTTGACTGCCAGGATCTGGGAGACTATAGAAGGGGAAGGAATGCTCCATACATGCTGTATTTCTTTTCTTTTCCAAAGCATCTGCCACTCACCACTGTGGAAGGCAGGATATTGAGCTAAACAGATATGCGGTCACAGCTCACAGCAGTTTCCATGTTCCTCACAGAACCAGGAACCGGTGTTGCCTCATTTCAAGCTTCTAGTTGCTTTCAAGTGAGCTCTTAAGCCACACTCAGCACAAGTATCTGACTACCTGCCAGTCAAGCATTAAGCAACAACATTAACATCTGTCACTAACACTTGGACTTTCTTTGGTGAAATGTTTTGGAAGTTTTCAGATATTTTTTTCTTGTTAACCCCAGAGATTTTTTTCCTACTCTAGATATCAGCTGTCCCCTTGTGTCTTGCAGAATGCTGTTTCTACCATGTTTTCATACTTTTCTGCAAACAGCAGCTTCTTCACTCAACATTTTGCCTATGGTCAGAGCTGCACTGATTTTCAGTTATGACATTTTAAATACTGCTCCAAACTCCAAATGCTCTGAATTCACTTTAAAGTTAAAATTATTTTAAATTACTCTTAGTTTGACTTCTTCAAAGCTTAAAATAAATCCCCCTGTATCTGACCTGTGCAAATTGGAAATGCAAAGGGGCCTTTGAGCAGATAGGGATACTTCCCAAGAGTTATCTGCTTTGATGCATGAAGCAGAACTGTGCTGGGTGATGGCCAAAAATGCTTGTGCACATGGGAGGGGGGGCACTTGGCTGTGGACATGCTGTCAAGCTAGGCAGCAACTGGGATTTGTGACTTCTGGCTGTGCTTTATGTGTGTGGGATGTGGCTGCAGCGGGAAGTAGTTCCTGAGCCTTGTGCCCTATGTGTGAGACCAGATGACTCTGCATGTAGGCTGACTGTAATCTCTGTCAAAGTCATGTAAAGACGTTTTCCAGTAAATGAGAATAATTTCTTGGGATTCAGCTCCAAACCCTTTTTATCCACTGTGCTTCTTGCATTCCAGTCCATGAAAATCCAGCTTAGATCTTCCACATTACTGTAGGTGTCTCAGTGTATGTCTCACAGAAAGATCTGCAAAGGGCATCAGTACAAGAATCTGCAGTTTATACGAAAATAAAGACATCAAGATCTGTAACTGAAAATCCAGCTTTTATTAGTTCAGACAGAATGAGCGCTGATTTTCACTGCAGCTCTTCTCAGTTTTGACCTTTCCAGAAATGCATAGGTGGTAAATAGTATCAGACGTCCTCAAAAACATTGCATATATTTAATTCTGTGATGGCCCATCAACTCTACTTTTAACAGCTATAGGACACAGAAGACACATGACAATAATCTCCAACATGTCAGAATTTCTTCTAGTTATCAAGAAAACCCAGGAAAAAATATATCCTTGGTGTAGGCCAGGGGAAGCGTTGCCCTTCCAAAGATGACATCCATCTGCCTCAGCACTTAAGCCATGGTGAACATCATTTAGTAAATGCTGAAAATGAAAAGGAATGTACCAGTGAAAGACTCCACCATTCAGGTGCAGCATGTGAGGCTGATTCTGCAGGCATTACAGATGGAAAATGAAGTGAGGGACTTTTGCATGAAATGAAGTGAGGGACTTTTGCATGGCCTTCAGCCATAGAGGAAAACATCCTGGGAACACTAGTCTTCAAGCCTGAGAGAATTATTGATGCAAAGGGAAATGGTGATAAGGACTGGCTATTTATAGGATAATTAAGTCAGGCACAACATACACTAAAGTGAGCTCCTGCTCCAGAGTTAAATCATCTACAGGGTGCTTAGGAATTGCCACCTGATGCTCCTCTGCATGACTACATGGATGACTACAGCTGGTGAAACAGATGTAATCCTAAAAGCTTAACCCCATTCCCAGTGATGTTAACTGGAGTTACTCTGTTTTTCTCAGTAAAATCCAAATTGTGCATGTGCCTGTTATTTAGTTTAGCTCCTACTAAATCCACCAGTCTTTCTTTTCCCCCCCAAGAAATGAACCCAAGTTAATATAATAATACCCATTGTTCACAGAGTACTAACAGCGTGCCCTGCTTGGCTACTGTACAGATGACAGAATGAGGCTAAGCCTAGCACTTTTCCAAGAAGTTGTGCTGGCAGCACTTATGCTGTTTATATAAAAATAAATAAATACTTTGAATGCCACAAATGGTAAGCTGAAAAAGCAATCTCTGCCAAGCAAAAGAAAGATGAAGTTGGTGTAGGAAAATAAGTTAGGGACATTTAAGAGAAAATTCCAAGTAACAGAAAAGACATAAATTAAATAATAACTAGAAACATATGATAGTATAAATAAATTATCATGTGTCTAATCACTAGGTTGTTTAATTAGAATTTATTATGTACATATCACAGATATGAATAAATTCTAAGTCTTCATCACTTGCTGTTGCACAAGGTTTGCAGTAATTGCATCTATTCATATTCAACAAACTACAAATGACAGAGACAGAAGGTTTGAATAATCTGTGTTCACACTTCAAACATTTGTTCTGGTTTTCCCTGTGAGTACTTTTCTATTTCTGCAGAAGGAGCAGTCTCTCATAACACACACTACTTCTGACACCCTCAGTGAATGACTCACGCAATGACCCACAAATGCCCCTCAAGAGTCTCATGAATATCCACACGGGGACACATAACTACCAAATGAAGTGTATTGCAGTTGCTGTTAGATGAGTATTTGTTCTTTTGAAGAACTCGGTCAGACCTGGAATACTCCAGTCAGAAGCAAAGGCTGTTCAGGAAAAGAGTGCGGGAGACTCAGTGTACACCAACACTAACACTACAGGGCATTACAACTTTAATTCAGATCAGAAATGTGCTTTTGAAGCAAATCTCCCATTTGTCCCCATTTACTGCATTCTGTCCTGCCTGATGCAGTCCAGCTGCTCTTGGGTATTTGGTCAGTGGAATCAGATTAGCATAAATCCAGAGTAAATCACCTTAAAAGATGTATGGAGTAGCCTCAACACCAACTGTTTAGCTCTATGGAGTTGGTCCTATTGCCCTGCACTTGTTGCTAATATTACCACAGCCTTTCTACACTGAAAACTAGCAAAAGATTGGTTTTGCACTATATTTCTGTTTAGCTTCAGGGAAATGAGACCTAATCTCTGACCTAAGATATAAAACCCGAGGATAAACATATACCTGTTCCAGGAAGAAATCTTGGACAGGTAAATGTGGCTTGATCTTACCTGAACAAAATTAAGTATGTTGCAAGAGACTCATTACACAACTATTGCAATCTGGAGCTTTTCTGAGTACTATCTCTCAGTCTTATTTTTCACTTATTATGATATTTAAAACAACTACATTTTATGGTATACCATCTTCCATTTTAAGTTACCAGAAAATACACATGTGTTTCAGATCTAGGCTGTTGTAATACCATAAGACCTGTACCCACCATGCAATATAGTGATTATATCAGCCTCTCCTCTTTCTGGGCAACATCTACTGGCATTTTCAAGTAGGTAGGGGCAGTGAGGTTAGGTCTCATCCATGAATCTCTGCAAGCTGGTAATCCCAAGGCATCACAGCATGGAGTGTTGTAAGGCCTTTCGGGCATGGGCAGTTTTAGCCTTGCCTCACACTAAACCCAGGGACAGGCAGATCCTGAGGCAATGCAGGCTTCTCTTTTCATTTAGAATGGGCATGGTTTACATACTCAAATCACTGCCAGCCTCATCCTGCCATGCTTTAATTTTCCTGGCAGAGAAAAAGTGCAACATGGGTGTGCTCAGCACAGCAGTACAGCCTCCCATGATGCCTGGAGAAGTCCCCCTGTGCTGCTTGGCAGAACACACCCATCTCCACACCACGGCATGGATGCAGTTCCATGTCTTGGCTCCCAGAAAGGCATAACTGATGCTTTCATACTGCAAACCAAACAATAACTCTTGAACCTTTTCTGGAAGGAATTAAAAGAGCAGATAAATGGGGGCTGATGGCAATAATTTAGCTAGTCTTGCAAATGTCTTTATTATTCTACAAGTCAAGGCATAACCCAGAGTGGAAGACCTGCACGTGTGTATGGTAAAGTTTCTGGGAAATAACTGCAGGAGCTACTGGCATAAAACTAGCAGATTTGGCTCTACCCTCACCAGAATAAAGTGTCCCTTTTTGCTAAATGCTCTCCCATGGTTTGGAGGATTAGCCCATCACTCTCAGCTCTGGCAGCAACACTGTGTAATGGCTGCCCTTCCATGCAAGGAGTAGGATGTTATGTTTCTCCAGCTTGGAAATTCTTGTATTTATTTTGCCAACAAGTGAAGAAAGAAACTAAAAGATGTTTTGATTCACAGATCAATTTATTTTCACCAAACAAGAACACCTAACTTCTTATGTCAGTGTCTTATCAAACAAGTTCTTGCCATTGCAGGTATGTAATAAAGGAAAAAAAAATGTGTTCAGACAAATCTGCATCAAAAGGTTAAAAAGATATAGATGATCTTAGGAGCGGTATTCTTCCCTACTGCTACAGAGGTTGGCATGAAGTAATGCAGTTGCTCCCTTTGAAGCACTGCCAGCATAAATAGCTCAGAGTAAGAATTTTGGTTTTCATAACAAATATTGAAATGCAAGAGAACTACACATTGATGAATATACTGTATGGTTCATTGGGACTAGACAACTCAGGCAGAGTTTAGCTACAGTATAAACAAAATATCTTCCAAACTGTGTTTTTGGTTTTGTTTTTTTTTTCTATTTTGTAAAGGGTGTCAATTATGTAAAATTATTCCATGATAATAACAATAGCATTCAAAGGAAGATGTGTGTCTTTCAAACCTATCCAGTCTTTAGAATTCCTTAGCTTTAGAAGGCAAAGATCTCACCTACAAAAACAATGGTGGAGCACAGTAGCCCCTTTTCTCTCAGCAACTATCTGCATAGAACATTCATTCTCCCATTTGCTCTGATCTATCCCTGATTTCCACCTTAATGCCTTTGAAACATTTAACAGGTAACTATTTGATTTTGCTATCTTATCAAAGCATTCCAGGCTTCCTAGAAGGCACCAAACCATTAACATGAGAGAAGTGAGAGAAATTCCCACAGAAAAATGAGAGTATCATCAATGCTGGGACAGATGTGGGTTGGAATTTACTGGGGATAATCCTTTGATTTTAATCGTATTGCTCAGCTGAAAGGTGCCTTATAGGGGTCATGAAAAGTATCTGGGTGCAAATTTGTCCCACCTACCTTTATGTGGCCAAATTGCAGACATTTTGTCTCAATAACAGGCTTCTTTCCTGAAATTAATGGAAAATTATGGGCATCTCCAAAGGAGGCTTCACTTAATGTATGCCATAGACATATATCTTAAGATGAATTACACCCTTGTCCTGAATTTGGTTTATGTTAGTTATCACAAACAGCTGCTGGCCCAAGCAGTTGGGAAGGGCTGCAGCTGGGAGCAGCCGCAGCCGGGATAAACAGTGGAACCAGCCAATGGGATATTCAACACCAAACTGTGTCATGCCCCTATACAAGGGGAGAGCTGGATTGGGGTGGGAGTGCTTCAGTGTGGCCAGAGCAGGGAAAGTTGGCATTTTGGGTAGAGGTACAGCCTCTCTGGCTTCTATTACTCACTTTGTCTATCATTTCATCAGTACTATCATTAGTACTGTTTTCTTCTCTCTCTTTTTTTGTTTTATTAAACTGTCCTTATATCACCCCCTGCAGTCTCACTTTTTTTCTTCTTCTTGATTCTCCTTCCCATGCCACAGGAGGGGGTGGGGGAAACCAGTGGGTGAGTGGCTGTGTGGTTGTTTAGTTGCCAACAGAGGTTAAAACATGACAGCCCTGAAGGTGTATATCTGTGCTCACTGATTGCAGGAGGGACTCCAGATTACCTGACCAGAGAACCAAGTAGTAGGTGACTAACTTTTTGATGGTTTAAGGAATATATTTCAATGATGTGGACACCCTGAAAGATTCACACAGTGCCCTGTAGGTAACAGAGCAGTTGTAGCTGGATTTCCTCCACATCTCTTAGACATTAAGATGATTTAGCAAGAGCATCTCCTATCCAAAGACTACAGACCAAACTAAATAAAGCCCCTGTGTGGGTGTCCAAAGCCCAAAACACTGCAGAAGCAAGAGGTTTCTGCATTTCTTTGTATGGGCGTATGGGTTGTATGAGTCTGTGGGGCCCAGAGCTACAAGAAAGAGCAGATTATACATAGAACCAAGCTTCAAAAAGCCCACATGAGGAATTGCACTGTATATCACAACCCTCTTGCAGGCAGAGAGAGGCAACAGTGGGGCCCAAGAAAGAGGTTATGGACAGTGGAAACTCCTGACCCCAAGCTCTGCACCAGCTGCTCAACTTCAATCCTGCTGGTGCTTGCTGTCGTGGATCTGCATCAGGGTCTCTGCAGTGCTCAAAGTGAAGCAACCAGTTCCTGCTTGGTAGAGTATGTCCATGTATTCTAACTGCAATGCCCCTACCAATGCCCCTCTAAAAACACCTCCTTTAATTTTTCAGGTAGAGGTTTTATTTCATGTCTCATTTGAGTCAGTAGCACTAGGTTGGCAATGAAAAGACACCAATACCATTGAGTGTGTAGGAGAATAGTAGAGGAGACTGTTTAAAGGTTATAGTAGGATTGTTATTGTTTACACGCATAGCAGCACATATAAACTGATTGCATCATGGTCCCCCACACATTCACTTGCTTGACTTCCCTGACCTCTGTGATTCTACAACTGCTTCCAAACAGGTGAGTAAAATGTTTTCAGGCTCAGGCTCATCTAGTTATAGCAGGCAACTAAACATCTATTAAAAGGCTGCACTGGAACTGAAAAAGAAAGTCTGCTGCCAAACTCAAATAGCAGAGTTAAAAAACAACACAAAAAACTCTTGAAAATAGAAGGAACAAGTTTCTACATGCACTTGTTTTCCTAGGAGTGCCCCATTTGTGAATTCATATTTCATGATGACCACTGTGCTGACAGCTCCTTTGGAAAGGTAAACAGATTGTCCTGCTCCAGAACAGGAGAAAAAAACCTGTCTTTACATTTACTCATTCTTGTTTGCGAAATTTTCAGCTGCTTAGTCAGGTCTGAAGTATTTGAAGAGCCAGATGAAAAGGAGATTGATGGAACACATTTGCACTACATAACGTTCCTGCTCTTTATTTTAATCACTGCTTTGATGGACATATCAGAGGAGGTCAGCAGAACTGAAAAAAGCTATGACTTGGGTGGTCTCTCTCAAATGAACCTCCAGCATACGATCCCTCTTATCTCCATTGAAGTGGGACAAGAAAGATTTACAAGGTGGCCAGGATCTGAATAGGCTGAAGTATGGAGATCCCAACTGAGGCAAAATGTTCCCTATACCTGAGCATTTAGCAGCTGGGCCTGTGATGTACTTTGCATTCTCCTAGGGAAAAAAATGTCAACAGGTGATAGGCTGCCAAAACAACCTCAGCACCTCTGCAAGAGTTAACTATCCTCAGAAAGGGGCCAGAGAGACAACAAGTGTGAATCAGGAGAGCTCCACTCATCTCACTAGAACTATGCACTCCTGAGGACATTGTCTAACACAACTCTTTCTAAAGTGTACTTATTTTGAATTTAATTTCTAAAACTAAAGTAAACAAAACAAAACCAAAAACAAACAAAACCCAAAAGAAACTAAACAAAAACAACAACAAAAAACCCAAACCAAACAAACAAAACCAACAAAACCAAACAAACAAACACAAAAAAAACCCCCAAACAACTCATATCCAAGCTGTCTTGTTTATCAAAAGAAACAATAACTTAGAAGAATGAAAGCATGACCATTAAGGTTGTGTAGCAGATCTGCTTAGTATTTGGATTTCAGTAGGAGAACCTAGCACACAGACCATTTCCCCGAACATGTTTCTCCATAGGCTGCTCTCATTGTAAACCCACCAGGTTGAATCACTCCCACATTGCTGCACTGTTATTGTGGTACTGGGGCAAAAATATTTGGCAGGCATTTCAAAGTAAATGCTTCAGATGGAATGACGGCAGCTGAGGAGCAAAATGCCAAGATTAAGGAAAGTGTATGCTCTGCTATGCAGGAAAGCTTCTCTGGATGACATACTAAAAAGAAATTTAGTCAAATTTTAACATAATTGTTAGTAACTTTTATTGGAAATAAGAGAGCAAAGTGGCCAATACTTAATATGCAGTATTTAAAAGGTTGTTCAGAACATTAAAATATGTAAATAAGAATTAAAAAATCTCCATCTGAATGAAACAGGGGGTTTAATTCATCAATATTATAAAGAATACACATTCCACTGGGAAATTCTACTCTAGTGATATAAATTCCTCTCAAAAAGATTGTGGTGAGGCTCAGAGTATAGAAAAAAATATATTTTGTGTTATTATAGTGGCATATTTACTTCACCACAGCTTGGGCAACTTGAGCTTTTTCATTATAAGCTGCTGTTTTCAGGGACTTTTTTTAATTTGGATATCGGAATTGGCTTCAAGCTATGACTTGGTGAATAAAAGCTCAGTCTGAGACCCACTTATAATACCGAAATTAAAAAAAAAAAAAATTAGTTTGGATACCGTTGGCTATAGAAGATCTAGAAAAATAAAACTTTTCTGGCCCTGCACCATTTAAAAATTACTCTGGTTTACAAAGGCAATTTGTTAAGCAATTAGTCCAATTGCTTTAATTCCCTTTACAGAACTAAAGAGCAAATGGTTGAGAGTCTAGATGTAAAAATGACTTTGCCATATGTAGTGACAACTTTTCATAAAAATTATTAAACTGATCTTTTAATCTGCTTTGCACATACGTACAGTGGAGCTGTTCACCTGCTTATGCCAGAAAGAGTGAGTTTGACTTCTGGTGCAGACTGAAATGTGCTCTCTGCACCTCCAGGAGTCTGCAAAGTGGTTGGAAGCTCTCCAGTGGGCACTCCATGCAAATGTGTGTATTTTCCATGGCTCCTAGTGCATCCCTCAGAAGTGCCCTGGGGAGCCTGCTCCTTGCACACATACCACAGGGGATAATAATTCTGTTTCTGTTTTCTAAATGTAAGGTTTGACTTTTGATTTATTCATGCAGTTAAATAAATAATAAACAAATAAATTTTTAAACCACACAAAAAAAATCCACAAACCCAACAAAATACCAGTGTGCTAATACATCCCACACTGTGATACATCAGTGTATTGAGCTAAAGAAGTGAAATTTCTTCTATAGCTTTTGCTTTTCCCTCTCACTTCTATGTTCACCTGAACTTCTGATAGATCTGTCTTTCCTGCAGAATATCACTGAAGCCTCTCCTCTCCTCCCCCATGGGACTAAAAGCCCTGAGTACTTACCTGGGTCCCTGGGCAATGAGGGAGCAGAGAGCAGCAAGCCACCATGCTCTAGAGTGGGTGGAAGCCCTGCAGTGTTCCCTATCTCAGCCAGCTGCTGGACTACTCATCCCACTGCAGAGCACTGTCATTGCCATAGAGAACTGTCCCACAACTACCAAACTGCCATTTGTCACAGACTTTTTCTTCAAGGCAGAAGAAAATGAATAGACGAATAATGTCTAGGTGAATCAGAAGAAAAACACTTGTCTATCGCTCCCATAGTTCTGCCCAGGTGTTCCCACAGGAAAAAAAATGGACACATGCACCACATTCTTCTGGGAAGAAGCAAATGCTTCCCTTATGGTCTGCAGATACTTGGTAAATTCAGCATCTCTGGACAAGTACAACTGGCTGCACACATGCAAATCTTTATCACAGAGTATGTGCTGTAGTTCTATCACTTTTGGAAGTATTGCAAATAGTATTCAAGTGCTGTGTCATTGATACATCCATGTACTGTAAGGCCATCCATTTTTTTTCTGGAAAATGCACAACTCTAATGAATGTCTCACAACTGTGTGGTAGAATTTCTCTGTGTGTGCACATCAGATGGATCTGAGGTTTCTGGGTATGCAGAAATAGCTCTGTGCTGCTTGTAATACATGGAGAAACCTCTGTAAACACAGAATGTTCTCAAAATCTGTATGCACACAATATCTGAGTGGAAAAGAAGCATGTGAGATCCAGCATACAGAGGGGCCCTCAATCTCCAAAGCTCCAGCCTTCAGACCTGATTTCTTTTCATCTTCCAGGTGCTGCTAACAGTTCTGCCATCCTGTCCTCCTCAAACCTGTGCTTTTATCTGCAGCAGGGCCCCAGCTTGGCTGGGACTTGGAGACAGAATTGCCCCACTGTTTCTTGAAAGTGAGTACACCAAGAGATACTGAAAGGTTTTCAATTTTTAAAGCAAGATTTTATTAGAATGCAAACTCATAAACTAGAAAAATGTATTTCTTTAAATTCAGTTAGCTCAGACTACTATGTGAAGTAGACTGAAATTGTTTGAATACAAATCTCCTCCCTCCCCATCACACCCTTTCCTACACTCCCACTCTCTAGTCCTGCAATTCTTAGTGGTTTCTTAGATTTTAACAAGCACTGCCATCTCCTTTGTCTCTCAAATAAAGCCTCCATCTTTTTATCATATTTCAGACTTGGCTTGGCTCTATTGTTGGAAGCAACTCCCCTGCTCCCCTCAGGAGCCTCCTGCTTCATGCGGCAGGCTCCCAGCTTGCTTCACCCATTTCCCACTGCTTCACCCCACCCACTATCAGCATGGTTCTCCAACCACACACAGTTACTTTTGGGGTGGGAAAAATTTCCTGATCCCTCAAAAGGGTGGTGGTTGGTGCATCAAACCGGACAACATAAACTCTCACCCCTCCATTGCTCTGCCCCCATAAAAAACAGTCAAGCTTTGTGCAGACAAATCACACCACACTGCACCCAGGCCCAACATCTTCCCCACTCTCATCTTCTGCTGTGCCACCCCCGCACCAAGACATACCTTCCTGTTCCTGTGAATCATATCAAAACACTTCTCTGTAAAAAACTCCTTGAAAATGCTCTTTCTGAAGGAAACCTATCAGAGACCTTAGTGGGGAAAAAAATTTGCATGTGAGGTGCAGATTAGGCTGGTGGGTGGAATCGAGACTGCTTCAGAATCCCATCCAGTTCTGCTATTCTAAGAAAAGATACTCAGTGTGGCCTCAGATGAATAGAAGTATTTAGGAAGTAGATGTATTTAGTTTATTTATCCTGCTTATTCAAGGTTCATGTTCTTACTTCCTTGAAACATCGAAAAATATGAGAACTAAATGAGTAGTAGTGCCATCCATACTGAGCCATGACACCTGGAAGAGCAGGTAGGACACTGATGTGATCTGGTTGTTCAGCACAATCAGATGAGAAAAAAAAAAAAAAAAAAAACCTGACATTTATCATAATCACTGGGGTTGGGATACATCTTATTTGTTTGCAGCCATTGGAAAACTGGCTGAATGATGTGGGCTAGTTCATGAGTTCTCCCTCTGACTACAGTTTTGTAAGCTGACTCACATCTTGAACACTCAATGTGTTCCCCACAACTCATCCTCTCTCCACTGTGCCCTTCATAGCCCAGAATTCCTCACACTTCCCGGGATTCATCTCACAGGTAGCAAGTGAATAAAACAACAGAAAGAGAAGCATAAGGTGAGGAGAAGAACAGAAGACCAATATGTATGCTCAATTTTTTTTTTTTTTAATTTTGCTGTAATTTCAAAAGTATTAAGTTCCTTTTGTTTTCTAAAATGCTTTGCATTACACAATCCATAGATCTCCAGTTATTCTGAAGAAATGTCCTTTTCCTACATGTGTGAACTAGATGTTGCATTGCAGCCAGAGGAAGACAAAAACATGGATGTAGAGAATGTTGAAATACAGCTGCAAAATTGGCCCATGTATGTTTTCCAGTCTGAAAAAGACTCACTTCAAGGTTGATAGCTGAGATGCCCTGGTACCAGCTTTACTCTCAGCCAGAAAGTATGTTAAATCCATTGGGCTGCTGATAAAAAGTCAGTTTTATGATATCTGTTAAAATTGTTCATCTTGTAAAGCTGGTATTAAGTATTGGCATTTACTTCGATAAAATAACTACTCAGTTAAGGTTAATCACATTTGATGGGCTTGGGAATCCTTGTAGCTTTTCTGTATGCAACATCACTGCCAATCTTTTTCTGAGTCTGCAAAGACAGGTGGAATGAAAGCAGTGGATGAAGAGGAAAACCATCAGGCTACAAGATAAGACAGAAAAGTCTAAAAAAGCCAAGGATATATTAATGTTCTTTTGAAGGCAAATAACATGCCAACCTATGGAAAAGCCCAGATAGAAGAACAGCTGGGTGGATTTCCTAGGGATGGTTTAGCATTTATGTGTTTCTGGAGGAATGCTCTTACCTAAACAAACCAGTGGAGGAATGAACTGCTGCACAAATAGTGAGCAGTTACCTGCATTGCACCTCTCCACACATACCTGTGTGGCTCAGAGGGAAGTCCTTCCACATTTTCATTGTGGGCTATTCTAAGATCCCCTCATCAGGAAAAAAAATCCTACATCCTTACTGGTCCCTGACCAAAGCTGTGGGTCCTCTTTAGTGTCTTATCTGCCTTTTCTTCTGCCTGCCTATCCTTCTTTTTCTCCTTACTCTGAAGAATGTGCCAGCATACCGCTTAGGAGCAGCTAGTCAGTCTGAGGAAATGATCCCAGGGGCAATAAGCACCACCAGCAAAGTCCTCTTCTGAGATTCAGTCACTGGCCTCAGTTGTACACCTTACTTAAAGCCACTGTCAAAGTTTCCATCTCTTTTCACAGACGTGGCCAGCTCTTTGGGAAGGGATGGGCAAAGGCAGTGCAAGCTGCCACTAGCCCTTTGTTTCTTCATGCCTCTAAAAAGATCTCCAAAGATATTAAATTTTTTTAAACACAGAGGAGAAAAGGACTAGGAGGAGAGCCAAGAGAATGATTTGGTCCCACTCCAGAAGATGGTTTGCTAATATGGATAGGACCTGTCAGAGGGCTGTCAGTAAGGACTCCTCGCAAACCATTTTTTAACATAGCATGCAGAAAGGAGATGAATACAGAGAAGTGTCACACACCTGAAATCACATTTGATGTCACAGGGAGCTGGAGATGCTTTAATGGTCTCACAGTTTGTCTCAAGAAAATCTGTCCTTCACAAACAGAGGGTTTCCTCTAAACACTTATTTTCAGGAGAGTCATAAACAACCATTTCATTTTCAACTTCTCCTGAGCTTTTCTGTATTTTAAGGAAGAAATAAACTTTGACTTTTCCTCTCTTGTGAGAGCATGTCTATCTCACATGACCACTGATTGTTTCTTCAAATCCCCATTTTCTTCAATTGTCTATTTTGTGTATATTCTGCAAATTCAGAAACTGTTTCTGCCTTGAGTGCTCTGAGGCACTCTGTATTATCCCATGTACTTCACAAGTTCAAAAGTTTAGGTTACCATAACATACCAGCTGAAAAAGCAGAAATTTTATTTCAAGGTTAAGGCATAATAATCCACCTCAGCAGAAATCCAAAGGCTTTGCAAAATATGAAAAAGCTATAGCAAAAAAGAGTGAATGGACTCTCAGCCCTCCTGCAGTCACTGCTGGAAGTCCCAGGCACATGGCTTGGCCCACAAACAGTTTTTTCAAAGAGGCTTTCATCCCCAGTCACCAGCTGATGAAGATATGCTACAGAAAATGCCAGTTGATAAAAGATTTTGGGGACAGGATTTATCTAGCCTAATTTACCTACTTAAAAGACAGGCTGTTTAACCTAAGTAGTCAACAGCTCCTGGGAAAAGAGAGATTCAAATCAAGTTACGCTCTGCTGATAGACCTGCTCCAGGGCTGTTGCCCAACTATAAGTGGCCAAAGTTATGTGAGATGAACCCTACCCTAAGACATTTTCTTCCAGACCCCCAATGTGTTTGTTGATTCTTTCTACTTAAATTCATCAGAGTAAATTAAGGTCATAATCCTACACTAAGCTCAAGTAAACTAATTCCCCCATCCACAAACCCCATCTGGCTTCCACAGAGTTCTGGATTGGTTTCTGAATGTTTTTGCCATGTTTGGCCTTTTGTCCCTGACTTAAGGCCTTTTTATAGAGGGATACTCTTTATTTATAAGCTTCCCGTCTTTCCTGTTGTATCCTCAGCACCATCCCCTTGACTTTGGTTTAACATAGTAGCAAGCTTATTATTATTACTATAAATGGGAACAGTATAAAAAGCTGTATCAGTCATTTACTAGAGTGAGTAAAGTTGAAATTTGTTGGAGTGACCTGGAATTTTTCCCTTCTTGTAAAGAAACATTTTCATCTCAAAAGTGATAGATCTCAACTATCTCAGCAATAAAATGGTTGCTATTGATTGCCATGGTAGTTTTTGAAACAAGAAAACCTCTTTCTGTGTTCATTCAGAAGATTAAAAGACTGTTAAGTTTAAAAAATTGTTGGCTCTGCTTAACACTTGCTAAGCACACTATAGACTGTTTTATCCATTTTTGTGCTCCCTCACTTGTCTCCTTCATGTGTGTTATATAATAATTTCCAAAGTCAGAAAAAAAAGGGAACAGCTAAGATAAAATGGCACGAGATTAAAAACTCTTAGCAGTCATAGAACCTGGCAAGAAAGAACAAAGAGGTTTTAAGATCATCATATTTTATAGCATTAGAATGCCACACATTAAATATAGATTTTGCTGCTGATTATATTGTTACGCATTCCATTGTTCCCATGCCATTGGCCTTCAGGACTTTATTACTTATGTAATTCCAAGATCTGACACAGCTAGAGTGAAATGCATCTGATCTCAATGAATGGCATCAGATGAAAAAAAGCGGATTTTGGGAAAAAAATACCAATTTAATTTTACTGTGAGTCCATTGATTGGTGACAGATGTTACCATTCCCATTTAATTATTTTGATTCATTTTCCAAATAAAAATATAGGTAGATGTCAAAGTATTTGAAGTCATCCAGATAAAGAGTTCATTTAAACAAGTTTCCTTTATGTTTTGGGTTGGGTTTTGTTGAGTTTTTTCTTCCCGGTTTTTCCATATTAAGGGAAACCTGTTTCAGAGTGGTACATACAACCATACCTGTATACGTGAAAGTTCTCAAACAATACAGCATATGATTATTAAACGAGGGCTGAGATAGCACTGGGCTGTGGGAAGAGAAGAGGGTAATTCAGTGAGAATTCTATAGCAAGTTTTGACATGAAACTACAGCATGGTGCTCTGTCAACAGAAGCACCTCAAACTGGCATTTCATGACCACTGTGTATTCAGAGCTATAGATATGGATATACTAAATAGGCATTATTTAATAGAAAAACATATCTAAATCCCAACAAACTGCCAATTTAAATTAAATATGTAAAACGTGACTGACTTCTTTTCCTCATGCTGGAATATGAGCACACACCTTCTGGATAAAAGTCTGATAAAGAACAAGAATATGTCTCTCACTCTCTCACCCTACCTGTGCCACTGGAAAGAAACCTCTATCCTACAGGCATCCAGATAATAAGCTGTAAGGCTTTTGAGAAGGAAACAGAAAACATGTCTATTATCAACTCTATCCTTTTTATTTTAAAGTATTAACATGAGTATCATTATTAAAAAATCTAATACTTTAGTTTCTTGCTTCCCCTCCATGTTATTTTTACAGGAAATATATTTTATCATACTCTTCATTATAAAGGAGGGCAGTTATGATCAAAAAGGAAGGTTTCGTTTGTTTCCTCTCTAAAAATGTAGCAACATATGCACCTGAATATTAGAGATTCAGTACTTTAGAAGCATGAGGCAGATAAGAAAAACCTCATTATAATGAGACTATATGTAGATTATTTCTTTATATGATTCAGAATGTTTAATTAATTTAAAAGAACAAAATACTTTAAATAAGCAACTTAATTCTCCTAATGCTTGGAAACCTAGCAACATTATACTGTGATCCACAGGCAGACGCCTGGTGTATCTTAGGCATTTGAGGCACTCTGGAAGAGACTGATGCAAGCCTGAAGGAAGATAACAGAATTCAGGCACTCAACACAGGTGTGCAGTCAGCCTGAAAATGGTCATGCCTCAACTTTAACTTTGCTGACAACTTTACATGGTCCATGGTATATCTGATTTCCAGTCTATTCTCTACTTTGTTTGTGCTTGCCATTGAAATGAAGCTTTCATTGATGTGTGTAGTTTGGATTTTAGAATAAAACCACTCATATGGCAGAGTGCAGCCTCAGAGAGCCAGTGGCTGTGGCAAAGCCCTTATGGACCTCTATTTGTGTGGGGACTCTCCGTGACGGAGGCACAGCCTAGATAACCACCCAGCTTCCAAGGTTGCTGATTTGGAGCCTAACAGAGGATGAGGAGCTGCTGTACAGCCAGGCATACCTGAGCCACTGCTACAGCACCCCACACAGAAGATAGGAGCCTTTGAAACAATTTACACAAGTACACAAATGCTGAATGAATTACTACTACATTTCAGGACATCCTAATGGCTTTTCACATTTTTTGGGTGAGCCCTGTTAGCTCTGAGCTCCATTTTTCATTGGATCAGCTTGCACAAGCAGTGGGTAGCCTGGTAGTACTTCAAGGGAAGCCAGCTTTGGACCCATAAAGACTGCAGTGAAACACTGCTATTCCATGACTGGTGCTTATCAAGTGTCATATTTATTCTGTATAGTCTTGCTGTCCACCTGAAAAATATCTAGTAGGATACACTGATATTTCTCAAAATGTAGCCTGAGATCCTGGTTATGGTCCTGTTCTAAATAACTTATTCAAGCTGCCCTGTGGATTTTGTGTTCCTGCGTTTCCTTTGATGTGGTACACCGTAATTTGTACTACACTGGCTGTCTTTTTTTGAAGACTATGCTTAATCATGTTTCATTCTCAGAGTCTTGATTTAGTTATGGATCAAAAAATTGGGTGCAGATTTTTTTATTATTTTTTATTTTCTTCTAAAGTTGTCTCCATATAACGCAGCAGTGGAACTTTATGTTGTTACATAAAGTATTACTACATACATATAAAACTCTGTGTTGGGAAAAGACATTTGTCTTTGCAACAATCTCTACAGAAATGTATTTTTTCCATTCTGCTAAAACATGAACAGCTGAGGAGCATGACAGATCGCTTGGCATTCTTAGAATTGACCTTGCCCTGCACATCATATTTCTATAGCTGTAAGAAATGGTGTTACACCTTCAAACCCCTTATTACTATAATTAAGAAAGTCAGCCTTCTCAATGTGTTCCTATTCTGTTATGCTGACAGGAATGCAAATACAGTTACTGTTGCAGGGTTCAGTCTTAATGTAAGCAAAAAGTGAAAGGAGAGAGAAAAAGTAAAAAAAAAAAAAGGAGTGTGTGTAAAACAGTAATTACACATCTCTGGACTCCTGGGAGAGCTGGGCTAAAATACATAGCATGAAAAAAAGTGTCAGCGCCATCTGACTATTTCACATGCTAGCCAGAGCCCAGAACTTCTCTGGGGAGGTGCCCCTTGGGTATAAGCTAAGATCATTTCTAAGCTCTCCTCAGAGAATTCCTTCTATAGCTCTTCAGGGAATAGTGCTCATTTTCACCCATGATAGGTCACATCCACTCTCATGTGCAGAGGATTGGTATAGAAGGAGAGGGAGCTCTGGTTTTGCCTCCCACCACACACTCCAGTCCCCTGCACTACAGGAGTGCAAGAAAGTAATAAAATGCCCCTATGTAAGTGTGTTACCACCTGAGCGTATTTCTAGTCTAGCAAATAGCTCAGTTCCTCAATTCTTGTTGCACTTTTCCTGAGGCCCATGCACTGCATGAGAAATAGTGTGCTCCTGCAATGTTTGGAGAGTTAATCAACTATTTCCCTCCAAAACAAAGCTTGTGTCCAGTTCTGAGTACAGTTCAGTCCAGCAGCTGCTCCCAGAAGCAGTATGGAAGACACTAGCTTTATCCCTCTGTCTCGTACAGTCCTTCAGCACTATGGCAACAGGCTTTCCATCTTCATGTACACCTTCTTTTACCCTGCTGTCATGTCCCAGAACATAAAACACTTGCCCTTAGATTTCTGGTGTAAAAGAACCAATGAGTTGCAGCACAACCTTCATATTATTGCAGGCATGCTGAAAGAAATAATTATATTTCAGGACAATGGGGACATCATATTGGCCACAAAGGAGACTTAAGGGAATGGCCGATTTGGTAGGCATGTAGCATGAGACCAGTTTTCATGAAGTAATTTCCATGCTACTTGCATTCTGCCTGCTGAGATGAACATCTAAACACCCATCTCCTTGAGGTCACCTGGAATTTACACAGTGTCCCAAGCACCCAGCTCTGAGCAGCTTTTTTTTTACCCAGCATGCTTGCTCAGAGCATGCCTAACATCACCCCAACACAATGAATTCAGTGCAAGCTGTGTCAGTCACATTCAGATGATCACAGCATTTCTGTGGTCTTTCCATCATGGCTAATGGCTAGAGCAATCATGCAGGAAGAGAGAGACTGAGATCCAAATTCCTCCTTGGCCTGGGGGTTCAAAACTAATCTTCCAAAAAGCATGACATAAACTACATAATGGGTTACCTTCCACCTCCCCTTCCCCTTAGTAACTGGATAAAAAAAAAAGAACAATCCTGAATGCAGACCCTAGGGTTGCCTGTTGCATTACAGTATCATGTTCCCTTGTAATTGTTTTTCTTCTACCTTCATGACTATATTTACACACAGAATTACACACAGAATTATCATAGAGGCTGGAATAGACCTTTGAGATCAGCAAGTCCAGCCTAAGACC
>JAAGNO010005909.1:14820-28453 GCA_033439905.1 Ceryle rudis | reverse complement strand
CTCTCCAGAGAAGGAGACTCCACAACCTCTCTGGGCAGCCTGGGCCAGGCTCTGCCACCCTCACAGCAAAGAACTTTTTCCTCTTGTTCAGGTTTTTCCTTATATTCAGGTTTTGCAACACTAGTTTGGGCTAAACTACAAGTTGACTGGGAAATGCCACTTCTGACCCTCCTCGAGCCCCCATGGTCACTCCAGACAAAATGCCACAGGTGACTGGTGAAAAGCAGCTGGACCTGTGCTCCGGGGGATGTGTTTCCATGTGTGCCGTGCCACCCCTCAGCAGACAGGATGCCCCTGTGCAGGGGGTCAGGAGCAAAGTGAGGAGGTGAAGAGGAGCACCACGTCAGAATTGCTTTTCTGGGGCCAGAGAAGATATGGTTTTGAGTTTGCTGGGAAACTTCAGACCCCAGCAAAGGCCCTTCTCCAGCCAAAGTTATCCCTGATAATATCAAACTATGCCCTCATGTTGAGAGCAAAGCCAGGAGCAAACAGGCCCTGTGAGTAGAGAGAAGCCCCCTGGGAAATTTCCTTCCCTTGGCTCTGTGAAGCCTCAGCCACACAGAGGAGCTGGGTGCTGGGGGAAATCACAGGCTGAGGGTGGCCAGCCCATCCCCAAAGCCTCCTTGCCCACCATGGTCCTGTTGCTCAGCAGGACTCGGCCCCATCCCACTTCCCAAAGGAGGAGGAAACAAAAGAGGAGGAGGGGGAAGGGAAGGGTCTAAGAGAAACTTCTAACTTCTTGGGAAGAGAAAAGCCCTATTCAGGCAGAAAGAATACCCGTGAGGAGCTGGTCACTAAGCAACCCACAGCAATTTGGTACAGCCCGATGCATGGGTGAGGAACAAAGCTGCCTCGCTGCCCACCGAGAGCCCAGTCGAGCGAGCGACAGGCAGGGAGAGCCTGCAGGGCTTGGGCACAGGGGACACCAGCCACACACAGCCACCACAAAGGGCTGAGACACCCGGCAGAGTCCAGAGCTCCGGGGTGCTGCGGGGAGTTTGTCCTTAGTCAGCTCCGGTGGGTGACAAGCCTCCACCAGGCTCACCCTTCATGGGGAGTCTGCTTCCTGCTCAGGAAGGATTTCTGGTCTGCTCCGAAGCTTGTGGCTCCCCCTGGGTCTGGTGTTCACAGGGGGTTACACACATCACTCCCCACAGAGGCACAGCACATTTCGGGCAACTCCCTGCTCCCACTGACACCGTGGGGCTTGTAGGGGCAGAGCAGCCAGCGCAGCCTCTGCTCCCTCACAGATAAGTTCAATTCTTCATTTAGATTATCAGTGGGGGGGTTGTCCTTCGCAAACAAGCTTAGCGAGACGTAAGAAACTGCTCAGCCTCTCTGTGGCACAAGGGAAAAAGGGACAAAGGAAATCAGGCCTGACAAGCTGCTGCCAATCTGTGCTGAAATGCCTCCCTCGGAGCCCGGCAGGTCCCTGGAGACACTGCTGCCCCCAGCAGAAATGTTGCAAAAAGGAAAAACGTTCGCAGACAGAGCGGGTCTACTGGGACCAGTCAGTGTGCAGCTGGGCCCGGATCCTGAGCCTGATGAGCCAAGGAAGATGCCTGAAAGTTGCTTTTCACCTGCATAGTGCCATAGGGGAAACATCCAGCCCTTCATGCACTTTTCTCCAGCATCTGATATACTTGGAGACCAGATGCTGGGACAAGGACAAACTCATCAAGTGTTTACCCACTTCCTCCGTGAGTTGTTTGCCCAGCTCTGAACCCCCAATAGCAAGGGGACCAAGGAGGGGATGCTCAGGTATGTCCATATAAGCTGCAGAGCACCTGTAGATGAAGTTATTAAGACTCAGTCCTGCCCTTTCCTGGCCTCATCAGTCAGTATCTAACTCTTGAAGCAACTAAATAAAGCACATTAAATAACCAGCCAACAGGGCCACAGTTGAAAATCAGCTTGACCAAAGTAGTGCCATTTATTTTTCCCGCAAACCCCCTCTCCTACGGCCAATACGCTGCAGGTTTCCTGGCTGCAACCAGGCTTCTCTGAGCACAGTGGGGGACAGGCACTCCAGCCAGCAGCAGGGACAGACAGCATCTATCCCTGGACTTGGAGAGTCCCCACCTGCCCTGGCAAGAGGGCAAACACATTGCTCCGGGCACAGTTGGGAGCCAGGGGTGCCAAAGGCCAGCTAAGCAAGGGCTTGGCACACCAGGACTGGGACACCAGTCACACATCTTGCAGCCAGGGCAGCCTCAGATCAAGAGGCACCAAGTGCAGCACGTCTGCTGCACCATAGAGAGCATTTATCTGCCCTTGAGCTGAGGGCGGTGCTCTTCTGAAGGTGTCATGATGAGGTCACACTGGGAAGCAGAAGTGAGACTTATCCTCTCTCAAATTAGAGACCCACAAGTGTCCAGTCCATCCTTTTTACCTGCAGGGACCAGAGTGAGAGCAGCACCTCCAGGAATAAAGTCAATCTGAGACAAGATCTGTGTGTCCACCTCCATCCACTGGCTGTGAGGGAGCTTGCTTAGGCAATACATCCACTGATGGGGAGGACAGCACAGAAGTAGCCCCCGTGTGAGGAACATCTCCTTGCAAAGAGAGAAAACCTGGACGGAAGTGCAGGACACTGAACCATATGCTACCCAGATCCATCCTGGATTCTTCTCTTCCCAAAAGCAGTGCCTACAATCATCAGCAACAGTCCTGCAGCACAGCCAGATGGGACTTCTTTGTTGGTGTGCTGCATTTTCTTGCTCATTTTCTCCTGGTCTGTAGCATTTGCACATTTGTAGAAACATTGTGAGAGAACAGAGGTGCTGAAGGAGAGAAATGCCTTTGTGGGATGAAATGTGCCTGGAAGCCCAGAGCTAACCTTGGCTCTGGTGGTCCTCTTCTGTTCTCAGTGAGATGGTGGTGAGATTTCCCAGGCAGTTGCCCTTGCCACACAATCAGGTTCTCTGGTACAGCTTCATTATATTCTCATCATGAAGCTTTTTCCACACCTGCTTCTCCAGGTTGAAGTCATGGTTAACGTAGAAAATTAGACGTTTCTTGTCCTTGTCATAGTAGTGATCCGAATACTTCTCGTAACCCTCCGTGATGTAACCATAGGCACTCACCTGGGAAAGACAGAGAGCTCACTGTGGAGAGGTACCAAGGACGGAGGGAGCCTAGTGAAATACAGGACACAGCTCCCAAATAGGGAGGGAGCACAGGACACGGGTACCAGTCAGAGCTCCCCTGGGTGACCTTTCACAGGAGTCCAGAAGGAGGAGACTACGAGCACTGGCTCCAGGGAGCCTGCCTTGCTTGGAGGCAGGATGGCTCTCGGGCCATAGCAGCTATGCAACCTCTATGTGAACTACTTTGGGGCTGTTTCTCTCGTCTTCAGTCATCTCCTCCACAGCTGACAAGAACCCCTGTACCCTCACAGCTGATGCTAGGTCAGGCTGGAGCCACCCCTTCTCTGCCCTGTTACTCTGTCCCCGCTTCCAGACAGTGCTGCTTACAAGAACCACATACGGTACCCTTACCCGGTCACAGAGGTGGAGGGCGGTCAGCAGCAGGAAGGCCCCTGTGGTGGGTCTGTACAGCCGCCAGTAGGACTTTTCCAGATTTTTAGATTTTAAAAACCTGCAGCAGAACAGAAGAAAGCACAGAGCAGTTGCTGGGTATGGTGGTTCAAGCTGGGCACACCTCGTCCCCCTGTGTCATTTGTGGCATTTCCCTCCTTGCAACAGTTTGTGGCCAAATGAGGCATTTCAGACAAGGCCACATCTGGGGGTACTGCTGCGTGCTCAGTACAGCACAAGCCAGCCCAGAACACTCTGTCACCTGCACCACAACCTAGGCCCTGCAGAGCAGAAGTGGCTTTGAAGCTCCCTGCCATATCCAGCTCCCCATCCACATTAGGAGCGAAATGAGACACAGCAGAGTGCAGAGGAGGTCACAAAACCCACTAGGAGATGTAGTGGGTTATGTCAGCAGTTGTTAGGAAGGTAAGAGTCCACACCAGGAAAAAGAACATTTGAGCCCTCTTGGCCTTGGGACGGACCCAAGTGAGAGAGGAGAGGGCAGAAGGGGCAGGACAGCACACGCCATCTGGCTCTGCATTGGCCTTCTCGCAGTGAAGCCACAACTCGGCTCTCACGGAGACTGAAGGGTAAACGCAGGCAAAACAGGGCACAACAGGAGCTCTTCTTCCTGCATCTCTCAGTCACGTGTGGCCCATGATTGGCAGATCTTCCAGTGACAGTATCCAGCAGGCTTGTGAACGGGATTAGAAAGGCAAAGAGAAGCGAGGCCAGGCAAATAGGATACTGAAGAAGTGCCTGTTACCAGGTTTGAGGGCACAAACAACCTCCTGAGCTGAGAAGGAGTCTCAGGAGGGAAAGGCTGTTACAGAGCCTTCCTCCAAGGTGCTAAACAATGAGGAACATGAAAGGTCGGTCCTGAACTACATCAACTATTCTGGCACTTTAGCAACATTCTTCCCACACCCAAAGTTGCCATTTGCTCAGGGACCTCTTCTGGATGAAGGAAGCCAAACTGTCCAATGGCTGGTGCTTCCCCAGTTCACAGATGCTGGATGTCTACCCACCACTAACATCCCACTGCAGCATCACACAGAACTTTAACTGACCACACACTGATGAAGCTGACCCCTCCCAATCTGCTGGTGTGGCTAAACTGCAGTTACAAGGGAGTGAGCTGGGAGAAGAGAGCCCAGAGACAGACAGAGATGGCATTGACCAGGAAACATAAGCCTGTTAGAGCATGTAACCCCCAGCTCACCTGTTTTTCATGTATCTGAGGAAATCAGGGTGAATCACCAGGTATTTGTCCATCGTGAAACCTTTATTGAATCTGTCCCGGGGCCTCTGCCTAAGGACAGGAACGGGGAGACTCAGGACAAGCTCCTATATTTCATCATAGCTGGAAAGCATCAGCCCTGATGCACTTGGTGATAAGAGAAACACCACAAACACCATTAAGTTATTCTGCAAGATTTGTCAGATTATGACAAAGCCTCCCTAACCTGTGTGCAGTGCAGAGGAGAGATCAGGGAGGAGGGGCAACAGCAGGAGACAGGAATATCAAAAGCACGTGTCTGTATAGACAAGGACTGGTGAAACCTGGCCTTCATCCATGAGTAGGCCACCATGTACAGACACCAGACCAGACAACAGCACGTGCTCATCCCAGAGGACCACAAAGCTCTGGCCACACATCGTTGAAACCAGCTGCTTCTGGGAAGGAGGTGTATTGGTTACAGCAGTGCTCAGAGCTGTGGAGGAAATAAGATATTTCTCCAGAGAACTCTGCCAGGGGAGGGAGGCTTTGACCTGGCTTTACTTGGACCTGCACCTCAGCAGGGCTGAGCACTGTGGAGAGGAAAAGGGCACAACAGAGAGCTCCACAATGAAGGGTATAGAGGTGGGGACAATTTGTTTTACCCATAGTAGTTCAAGACTCCTTTCCTGGTGTCCTTGTTCAGCAGAAGAGCTTTCAGCCACTCATAGTCTCTAGCTCCCTCCAGGAAGTGAATGTATCTGATATGCTAAGGAAACAAGAGAGCATTAATGAACAGCACAAGAGACAGACATCCTTTAAAAACAAAAAGCAAGCAGGCCTAAGCTCACTGAGCTTCTTGCACACACATCTTCAGCCTTCAGCTTTTAACTATCCTGCCAAAGCAGGATGGAGATAACATCCCACAGCAGCTACTTCTACTTGCCAAGAGGCCGGGGCTGGGTTTGCAGCTCACCACTGCAAATACTCCAAGCCAACCCAGTGTAGGTTTCCTCACTAAGGGTAATGCTCAAATGTTAGCTCAGCCTTTTTGCTCCTCATGGCCAGATCAGAAGTGAAGGCCACAGACTAAGAGCAGCCCACCAAAGCTGTGCACGCGTACACGATGGACCTGACTTACTTCTCCCTGTGGGATGCTTTTGAACCCTCTGCTTCCCAAGATCTGCAGAGAGGACACCAGAGAGTAGGCTGTGAATCCATAAAAGGAGGTTTTTGTTCCCACATCCTTTTCGTAACCTTTGATGACAGCCCCGCTGACCCTGGCCAAGAAAATCAAACAGAAGAGCATAATTAGCAGGTGACCATTGAAAACTCTTGAAGCCGTATTTCTAACAGGAAAGGACAGCGTTAGTCTGGGGGAAGGGAGGATTAGGCATATTTTGAGCTACACCTCTTTATCTGCAGGAGAGGCACTGCTGGCTCTTTATGGCTCATCTGTGAACCCAGGCTCTTCCCGTGTGTTTGGGAACTTTCCAGTTCCTTTTTCTTTTTCATCTCCTCCTGCCGTCAGTCATTTTGGCACTTGGCAGTCAGTGAAAGAGGTGAAGTCACCCCCGCCATAATTACCTTCTAGCCAGAATAAGCTAGCTGCATATCCACTAAGAAGGAACCTGCCTTACCGGAAGACGTAGTCATGGGAGTCAATCTCCTGGCCCATCCCAGAGTTGTTCAGTATCCCTCCATTCCCCACGACGGCACAGCTGATGCATGTTGGCATGCTGCTGTTGTTCTCAGCCAGCAGCAGCTGCTGGTGGGGATTTGGGGGCAGCAGGGTCATGACCTCCTTCACCACTGTGGAGGAAACATGGTGGAGAGTCACCATCAAGAGCCTTTGGGATGGACACAGTGAAACCACCACAGTGTCCACCACAAGATCCACCTAGCCCGATGCCTTTGACAGGGAGATGCTGCAAACCTCCAGCTACTTGTGAGTTTGATGGTCCCATCCTGACAGAACCCAAGGGACTCACATGAATAATTCAGCTCCATGAAGCCATACGGAGGTGCAAAGTGCTCCAGGCGATTCCACTCACTGTCACTGAAGTATCTCTTGTCTGTGAAGAGCGTGATATTGGGCAGGAAAAGATCTCGCAGCCATTCAGACTTGGCAGCTTTGGCCTTCAGTGATTCAGAGCAAGTCTTGAAAAAACAAAAAGAAACCGATAAGGACCAACTAGCAGGGAGCTGATAAACCCGACTGAGTGCCAAGGCTTTCATGCCTGTGTGCGAGAGCATCGGAAAGAAGCACAGAAACTCCAGTGGCACATTGTGTGTTTCCCTCAGCATCCCCATCACCGTGAACATAAGGCGTAATTTCAGCACTATATCAATAACTGGTGGAAAGTCAGCTACAGGGAAGCCAGAGTGACTCCAGGTCTCTGAGGAACAGGCCTGTGAAGCTCACATATTTTACTGGCTTTGGGCCTCATTAACTGACGCAAATTAGTATCTGTAATGGGACTAACCTAAACATACCAAACAAGCAGCAGTCGCTGTTGGCAACACAACTCACAAGGTCCTGCCCTCAGAGTTGCACATCAGCAAACACATTGAGGAACACAAGATCATATCACCATTATCACTCCCTTTTAAAGATAAGGGGCAGTGTGCAAACAACTTGTTCAATGTCATAAATGAGTCACAGAGAAGCACGAAGCTCAGAAGGAAATCCAAGCCAGCCTAACCTCTCTAACAAAAGGGGTGTCACTGCAGCTGGCAAGAACTAAACTGGGTGTGTGCAGATGAAGAGCAAGCAACTGGATTTTCTCCGGAGTCAATCTGAGCTCTGCTTTCTTAGACAAGTTCCCCAAATACCTACTGAAAGCCAAAACAGGAGACCAAGTGGACCTGCATGCCCAACTCAAATCCCCAGATGCCTTGCTGTGTGTTCCACAGCTGAGATGGACCCTCCACTACAGGCGAGAATGACAATCTGGTCACAGCCTGAGGAGACAGTCCTCATCCTGCCTGTCACAACAGGAGTACAATGAGAAGAACATTGTGGAGGATTTCATGTTAGCATCATTCACTTGCAGCACATTTCATGTCCAAAGACAGGAACATTCTCTTCCTGCTCAAGCTGTACTTTGTACTGTCTAGAGCTTCTCATGCCTCCATAGCTAGACTGGATGAACACCAGATGAACTGATGAACCAGATCCGCACCTTCACCAAAACCCCCCTGTGTACATTCTCTCTTCTCTCACATACTGAGGAAGGGGTTTCCCCACTACTCATCTGTTCTGCACACCCAGATGACAAACAGTCTCAGACTGGAGGATGTTCTCAGCTTCCTGCTGTGAACTGTTGTCTCACATTTCTCTGCCAGCTCCTGCTCTGCACTTCTGAGATAGCTGCATGTGCTCTACAGCTCATCAGGTGAGGATCTGGCAGTCAGTGAGCAGTATCCCGGTGACCTGACCCCACTACATCTTCAGGTGGTAACACTGGGAACATCTGGCAGTCAGTGAGCAGGATCCTGGTGACCTTAACCCCAGTGTATCTGCAGGCGGGGTAAGGTACTATCTCCCATGGTACATGGACTCTTGGCCATGTAGTTCGCCCACTCCCATATGTATTCTGGGTACCACGAGACCACAGGGAGCCCAGGAAGAAGGATGCACCTCCCATGCCACAGACTGGATCATCTGCCAGGCCCTTCTGCTGTGACTCAGTAAGGCTGGGTAAAGTAAAGCATGAGCTCAAGCATTTAACAGCCAAGTTCTGCATTTAGTAGTCAGAGATCTCTGGATAACAGAGGTATGTTTGGGGACAGCTGCTCCTCTCAAGCGGCTCAATGCCACACTGAATAGCACATCCCATCAGCAAAAGAATGTCTTATGCTGCCAAAAGGGCATCAAAATACCACGAGGGAGACAGAACTCAAAAATAATGTTACAGAACACTTGTTCAGCTTAAATAAGTTTTAAAATAGAAAGAATAGCTCAGAGTCAATCATTTAGCACTAGGATGCAGGGGTTACAGCACCACGTTGTGCAGTTTGGTTCACTGCTTGTTCAGCATCGCTTACTTAGCGTGAGTAGCTAGAATTTCTGAAGCCTTAGGCCACAAACTGTGAACTTTCAGCTGGATGTGTTGAACTTTACCCAGTTAAGCACAAGAGGCCTCCAGACCCAACCAAACCAGGCCACAACTGTCATCAGAAGCTGCACAGCAAGAAGATCGCGGATAGTGACCCAAGACACTGCAACCATCCGAGTCATGGAACTCTGGAAGGGTGAAGAATCTGCTTGCTCACTACGGGCGTCTATGTACAGGGTGGCAACGGTGAATTGGCAACTCCTGGGAAAGACTCTCCTCTTGTTGATAATAAACCACAAGGACAGTAAAAAAAAGTTACTTTTTAACTATTATTTCCTCAATGGGGCACATGCACACAGATAACTTTTTGCCAATGCTGACAGAATATCATAAAAATGCGAACAGTCCCCACCCTACCATCTCCAGAGCAGGTGGGTACACACTTATCGATCCTCAGCTAATGCTCTCCTTTGGCCTTATTTTGACTACTACAAGCACCTAACAAAGCCTCTGTTCCTATGCACTGAGACCCTCCCACCATCACTGCCAGGGTCATTCTCCACAGCTCAGCATAAGCGTCACCGCTGCCAGAGCTTTTGAACAGGCAGAGACCTTCCCATTCCTGCCCCTTCACCACAACCCTGCTTCTTTTCTTTAGCTGGGCTGCATAAAAGAAAGGTCAAGGCAAATCTGGGGATCGTAAACCCGAGTCTTCATAGGAATGCAGATGTTTAGTTTCCCAAGAAATAGGACGCCCGTGTGAAGGCTGCCATTTAGTGACAGACACTTAATGCCTGCCCTGAAGGCATCACAAACCTACGTGTGATTCAGCCTACCTTGGGGTGCCACCTCACCAGGAACACACACGTTGCACTTTGTGCCTAAGTTCCCTGTGCAATTTATCAAGGCACCTAAAAGTGGGACCACCTTGTAGCACATCTAGGAGAGATATTTTCCCCAGCTTCTCATGCACCTGAGCTCCAGAAAGGGCTGCTTAGGCTGACTTTGAAAGGAAGCCATGGAAATGCTTCCAAGTAAGTCCCCATGCTGGAGCATGGTGGAGAGATGGCCGGGCTAATGAGTCATACATATAGGTCTCCCTCTCTGGGTCTACCAACATCTGCATATACCAGTGAGTTGATCTACTAGCTTGAAGGTCATCCTCATCTGCAAAGGGCACACAGGTCCAGGGGACAACAGACAATGAGGCATCGTTCTTGTTGAACACAAGTGACCATCACACCTACCAATGGTGGAGAGGAGTTGTCCAGCAGGTACTTGTCCTCGAAATCCCACTGTGGCTGAGACTTGAAGTCAGCAGCCCTCAGTTTCTTTTCTGTCACTGCAGCTGCCTGAGGAACAGGTCTTGCAGTTCTCACTGATGCAGGAGGTTCTTCTGGCTTTGTTTTGTCTTTGGATATGTTCTTTTCATGAGCTTCCTTCACCCCAGAGGATGGTTTCACAGTTGCCTTCTCCTTGGCTCCCTCCACCCTGGGAAGGGGTTTCACTGTTGCCTTCTCCTTGGCTCCCTCCACCCTGGGAAGGGGTTTCACGGTTGCCTGCTCCTTGGCTCCCTCCACCCTGGGAAGGGGTTTCACAGTTGCCTGCTCCTTGGCTTCTTCCATCCCTGGGGCTGGTCTCACTGCTGTTTTCACCTTGTTTCCCTGCAGTCTAGGGGTTGTCTTCACTGCTGTCTTCTTGATTTCCTCCAACCCTGAGGGTGGTTTCACAGTCATGTTCTCTGGGGCTTCCTCCACCCTGGCAACTGGTTTCATCATTTCCTTCTGCTTTTCCTTTCCTTCCCATCTTGGTGTCCTCTCAACAGTATCTTGTTTGAGCCTTGTGATGTCTCTCCCCAAATTCACCTTTAAAACGCTCCTCAAGTTCCCATTATCAATATAGTTCAAACCCTGTTGCTTCTGGTTATCCAACTGCAGCGTACCTTCAGCGCGTTGGAAAATGCTCAGTTGCCTGAATGCAATCAAAGGAAAAGCAGACACATCACACACACTTTCCACTTAACACCTTCCAGACCATTTCTAGCACCTCTGACTCTGAGCCCCAATCTGTTCTTCACAGCAGCCACTGGGTATGACCACCATACTCAGAGGACTTGCCTTGGTGACTGCCACTGAGTTTCTGCAGGGTGCTGTATGACTTCAATTTCCTTTTCAACCTTGCCACCAGTGTTATTCAACTTCCCAAACCATTCTGGCTCAAATACCACTTATCTCCCCACTAAGCAAATCCCAGAGGATACACATTCCTCTTCAGCACTTGGCTTGTGAAACATCCACACTGGCAGTAACCACAAACCAGCACAGAATAGCTTTGCCCAGCACTGGCCAGGACCTCTGGCAAGGTCCCCAGAGCACTGCAGGAGTGTTTTGGAGACCCTGCGTTCAGTTCACGGCACACACCGTGAAGGCAGCCATCTGGCTCTCTTCTTTGCCAGCAGAGCCAAGTGCTTCAGCGAGAGAGCATGAAGATCTTCCAGAATTCAGTAAGAGAAGTACAGAAAGCAGTGAAACTCACTCCTTTACCACATCACTTCATGAGCACTGGGGGCCACAAGGCACTTTTTCCTCTCCTCCTCCCCTTTAGCCAGCTAACACAATGACATCATACAGCACTCACCAGGTACAAGCTACCAAAATACACTCTGAAGCTTAACAATGGAAAACCTCTGCATTTTCAGCAATCACCTCTAACACTGTGGCTGCCCCGTTGCCTGATACCGAGGCACAGGCAGGTACAAGTATCTTGTAGAGGGATACAGCTGCCAGCAGCAGAAGAGCCACCTGCAGCAAGACTGGGCTGAAACTCAGGGAAAAAAAAAAATAAAAAAAATCAAAGCCAGAAGTGGTGGCATTTTGTCCCAAACGTTCGTTTTATCTGCACACAGCTGGAGGGTGAACAGGAAAGGTGAAAAATTTCTGCAGTTGAGTTTTTCTGTACAGCAAAATTTTTCAGGGTGAACCAGCCTAGTTGTGGCAGTGACTTCACACTCACCTTCCCACTTTGCATGACGTATCTGTTTCCAAGAACTGTGGATTGCTTCTGAGGTGATAAATGGGGGGGAAAAAAAAGTGGACCTCTGAACCTGGCAGGCTGTAGGTAACAGTTCAGTGGCTGCTGGAGCTTCAGAGTGGTATGGCAGTTATTAAAGTGATTAGGAAGTTATCGGCTAAGGAGGCTTTTAAATATCATTTTGCATCACATAAATACTTGAACCTTTCCAATATCACTTCTAAGAAGAAATTATGGTAAATGGCCTATCAGCTCTTCCTCTACCTGCCCTCATAATCATTAGCCAGTCTCAGCCCAGTACGCAGCAGTTGCTTTCTATTATAGTGCTTCCTGGGGAAGTTTGTGTAGCCATTCCCTGCCTAATGAGAGGAAAGATTTTATATACACACTCTAAGAAGAGACAAAGGTACTAAGGTAGCTCAGGTAGATCCCAAATCCCTGGATGATCTTCTGTTGTATTTTTAAGGTGTGTTCAAAATTTTGCAATTAAAGGGCAGAGAACAGAACAGGGCAACATGACAACCCCACCACCACCCCAGACATTTGTGTGCACTCTCTCACAGGGTACAGATCCCACTCCAACTCTAGCGCATTTTAATTGCAAATACTGTGCCAAACATACGGACCAAAATGTAAACCCGAGGGCCCTTTGCATACAAAAATCTTGCTCCCTGCAGTCAGACCCACGCAGCCCAGCACTCGTGCCTACGCAGGACCCCGCTCTCCTGACCAGCACTTTAAATCCAGACAAATGGTCAAAGCAGCTCATCCAGTTCCAGGCTCTAGAGTCCAGCTGGCAAGTAACTGCAGAAGCTCAATGACATTTACTGTCATTTTCCTCTCCATTTACAAAGCCACAGGACAAACAGAGGATACAGCCATAAAAATGCTGCTTTGTGTATTATACCTTACATATAAAGGTCTGGGAATAGAACTGACACACAGATAACCACACAGAGCTCGTGCCTAGTTGTGTTCTACTGAAGGTGCAAAAACAGGGACACGTCCATTATCTGAAACTACAGCAGAATGAAATGGCTTCAAGCAGCTGGGCATGGAGAGCCAGCTCTTGTCCCAGCTCTGCCACTGATGGGTTCTGTGATCAAGGACAACTCACTTCTCTACACCTCCTCCTTCTCTCCTTCCCCCTGCCTCTCATGCAGATTACAACCTCTCCAAATTGATAGCTGTCCCTAAAGGTGTGGTCTCAAGTCACTGGAGCTGAGCTAAATTCATGCCACCTCCAGAAGGGATATAGGTGTTCCCAGCCTCACCCCTCCTGCCGACCCCACAGCATCAGCCCTGAGAGAGGTCAAGCTGAAAACTAACCCCAACTAAGCCAAGACAGACAAGCTCACTGCATGATATCCGTAGAATCATAGAATGGTAGCGGTTGGACGGTACCTCTGGAGATCATTGAGTCCAACCCCAGGGTACAACTTGTCACTGCTGTCTCCCACGGGTGGAGTGACGCACGTCACTCCTGAGAGAGAAGCAGCAAAATGCTCATTGATCTAAACCAGTGACTTCACAAAGTGTGATGGTAAATGTTGTAGTGATTTAACAGGATTTGGTGGCAAGGGACATGGAATATTCAGTGCAGAGAGGAGATCTTGCCAATGCAGGATCACCCAGTGAATGCCACACAGGAACAGGTCCAGGCAGGTTTTGAAAGTCTCTAGAGGAGACCACAACCTCTCTGGGCAGCCTGTTCCAGGGATCTGTCTCTCTCACAGTGAAGAGGTTTTTCTTCATGTTGAGGTGGAACTTCTTGTGTTTCACCT
>JAAGNO010005909.1:0-14720 GCA_033439905.1 Ceryle rudis | reverse complement strand
CCTGTTCCAGGGATCTGTCTCTCTCACAGTGAAGAGGTTTTTCTTCATGTTGAGGTGGAACTTCTTGTGTTTCACCTCTCATCCTATCACAGGGCACCACTGAAAAGAGACTGGCCCCATCTACTTGACACCCACCCTTCAGATATTTGTAAACATTCATACGATCTCCTCTCAGTCTTCTCTTTTCCAGGCTAAACAGCCCCAGGGCAGTATGCAGCATATTTGTATTAAGAATCAGATACTGAACTCCTTATAAATTCAAAAGTATCCCACCAAATTCAATGTCACAGAATCATGGAATGGTGGGAGTTGGAAGGGACCCCTGGAGATCATCTGGCCCAACTCCCCCCACCCGGCTCCAGCAGAGTCACACAGAGGAGGGGGCCCAGGATCACATTGTCCAGGCAGGTTTGGAATCTCTCCAGAGAAGATGACTCCACAACCTCTCTGGGCAGTCTGGGCCAGGCTCTGACACTCTCACAGCAGAGAAGCTTTTCCTCACATTCATATGGAACCTCCTGAGTTCCACTTTGTGCCTGTTGCCAGGTTCCACTGTAAAAAGTCTGGCCCCACCCTCTTGAGTCCTGCCCTTTAGCTATTGATCAGCATTGATCAGATCCCCTCTCAGTCTTCCCTTCTCCATCTAAGCAGCCCCAGGTCTCTCAGCCTTTCCTGTCCAGCAATGTAATCTGGACTAGGGCTGAATGAGGTCCTTCTGGGAGCTGCCAGGAAAAGTGGTGGCCCACTGTGTGGACAAAGTATGAAAACAGGTAGCATTAGTAAAGCAAAAGCGGATCTCTTAAACAGCTAAACGAGGAAACACTGGAAACTAGTGATCCAGCAGGAGAGAGTTTTTAACTGTGGATCTTCCAGCACCGTGCTCTGATTGTGCACAACGTGGTCTGCTAAAGCAAAGTGGCCAACTAGCTCAGAGCAGAAGCACAAGTGTCAGGATAAAATGACTTCAAGGCAGAAAGAAAGCGAGCACAAGCACTCTATCCAGGTAGTGCATGTCACATGGAAGCAAGTCTCTTACCTGAAAATCCTTGTCTTCGACAAGCCAAAGAGGGAGTTAAAATAAACAATGAAGATGCAACAGTGTGTTAAAACAATGAGCCAAATGAAGGCTCTGGGAATGTTAGGAAGCCTTCTCCTGAAAAACCACATGGTGAGACTCCTGAGAGTGACAGAGGTTCTGCTGCTGCTGCCCAGAAGTGCTCGCTAGGCAGTGCTTTTCAAAGGTGTGCTGGATGAGTGGGCTGGTCTTCTCTCGGGATTTCCCTGTAAGAATGTACACACCCTCTCTCCCAACATTCCCAGACACTCCGCACACGGTTCCAGTTTCTCAGACAGGACAGCAGCTTTGCACTGTTCCCGTCTATCACTCTAAGCTTATCGTGACACGGAGTGGAGAAAGAAACACCTTCTACTGCAAACAGCAGAAGTTTCCTGTATTCTCCTTCAAGTAGTTAGTCCAGTATAAGAAGGAAACCCTTCACCTCTAATCTGGTGGAAGCATCACTGGGAACATTTGTGTGAATTATGGAAGTAGCCATAGTTACAATCAAAGAAAACAGCTTTCAGAACACACCTGCCCAAGGGCTCAGGCAAGATTCTAGGCATAACCATAGAGATCTGTTTATTTCATTCCTCAGGCAGTACCTGCCTGTAGCTCCAGTCCAGACACAATGCCTGCCCCCAAAACTGATGGCTAGATACACATCCATTGTACCCTGAGATTGCTTTGAAATGAGTCAAAGTCAGACTCCTTGTAAATCCAGCACACAACAGAGGAGTTTGGGTGTAAAGGCAGATGAGTGCTTGGGTAACACATTAGAGGACAGGATTCAGAGTCAGCCTCCTCCCTCTCTAATAACTGACCTGCCTCTAGGGAAACTGGAGAAACTTCAATCCAGCATTTCACTTGTCTGAAAGGTGCCAACTCCATCACAGTCTAACCGCACTATTGCTGACAAAGGCCTGCCTGCAGCTCAGGTTCCCAGGCTGGATCAGGAGTGTGCCACTTCAGCTCTGAGCTGCTTGTACAGACAGCAGCAACACACGCTCCCCAGCAGCTCTTCTGTTTGAGTGCTCAGTCTTCCACTTTTGGCTTTTGAACCATCAGGGATCAGGGAGGGGCCAGGAAGTGATAGATCTGTCAGTTCACCACTAAAAGAGGACCTGGGTGGATCTGAGTCTGTGGCTAGAGGTAGAATTTAAAAGAACTAGATCACCCTGGAGACCTTCATAGTACAGTCCCTTAAAATTCAGTTAGTTTCAAGACGGCATCTAATATATCTGGATTTTTCTTCCATATAACACCAAACTAAATTCATGTTTCTTGTATCTGTGAATCATCATCACGGACAGACAGCCAACTACCTTCTACACTACTGCCTTTAGCGGGACCCTGGTCATTAGGGTTTTGTACAGTACAACCAGGCTTTGCTCATCAACACTGTCAGTTAAAACAAAGCTTTGCTAATGCCATGTGCGCATGAAATGCTCCGAGAGTAACACATCCCAGGGTCTTGCACTACACTTGATTTGAGCCACGAGCACATTCAGACCTGGGATACGCTGCTTCTCATTAATAGGTAGCCCCTGACAACCCCTCTGCTCATCCCAAGTTCCACAATAACCCTCTCCCCTCTGTGAAAATCAGGGGTCTGCCTGGAGATCAAGTTTTGGCAGTCCATCTCCCCACCATCCGAGTGAAAGACTACCAGAGAAACGCTCAGCTGTACCAGAGATGTGGCTTTACATGCAAGGGCAAAGGGCTGTTTTAACTTATGGGAAGCTGTTAAATATTAACCCTGACAGTTCAAGGGGAGATGGTCACACTGCTTCTTACAACACAGGCTGCTTTTGTACAGCTCTTATCAAAAATTATGTTCAGATACAAAAAAGCTTTTGTTGACAGTATCACAAATCTCACACCGCTACTGAATACAGAGAACAGAAGGTTGTTCTCTTTAAGTTACGGAAAAGCCAGTCAACAGGTTTCATACCTACCTTGCACCCCTTCACGTATCACAGCAAAAAGCTGCAAGGATTCCCTGTACAAGGCTCAGGAGCAGCTGCATTTTGTTATTGCCCACTCTTCCTGACATGTTACTCTCTCCAGATTTAAGTGTACAACATTGGTTAACAGAAGACCTAGGAGAGAAAAGTGAAACAATAGCACAGGTTTGAAAAGCCCTTGAATAAGCACACTGGAGGTTGTTAGTGGAGGGTACAACCCTGCCTCCATCTACAGCAAAACATTTCAGTACTGCTTGACCTGAGCCTAGGATCAAAGATCTGCTGAACTATCACAGGCACTGAGAAAGAAACCAGCCAAGGTACTGCCATATTCCTGGGCAGCCCCCATTAGCTCCAGGCAATTCTAGAGCAGAGGGCTCTGGTGTGTCTGGGTCTGGGTGTGCAGCATGCAAGCAGTAATTCCGTGGTCACAGCATCTCCAACAGGATGTTCCTACAGGAGCAAGCACCAGTCCCGAGGCACCGATATGCAGCATACAAAGCAACGGCTTCATTTCAGCCTCCCCTTTGTGCCTTCAGCTGCACTGCTTGGAAGAAGTTGCTCGTGTGCAACTACAAGGCTATTTTTGTTAATAGGACTCCAAAGGGAAATTCTGGAGGCAGCAAGCATTTTTCCTTCAACCTCCTCCACGTATCATGACTGCAAAACCAAGAACCACAAGGGATAGCAAGAGTCCTACAATCAGAAAAAGACAGCTTGCTTTGCTTCTAAGGAACTGGGCTGGCAAATGTGGAGAACATGTCTCTGGTACTTTGTGTTCAGGAAAGTCTGTGCTTGAGGGAATATCCAAATCTCTGGCAACCAGAGTAGCCAAAAGCAGACTTGCTCTGCAAGACACACAGCTTTTCACCTTCCTGGTGTACAAAAAGAAAACCTAAAAAAAGCCCTATCAGAGTACTGGCTTCCACTTCCTTGGTATTATTTCATCATCCTCCGCCCGCACTGCTGAAATCAGCCTGTCAGAGCTCAGGCAGCCAGGCTGGTTAGCTCAAACATGAGGGCAAACTGGGAAATGGGGATGTACTGTAACTCCTCAAGGATGGCCTAGTGAAAACTGAGGCCAAGAGCAGAGCTGCTCCCTTATAAAGCTCTGTAAGAAGTGTGATTCCTGGGACATGCAGGGCTCACAGCTCACAGACAGGAACATAATAAGCCAAGACTGCACCTAGCACAGGGGTTGGCAGCCTCCCAAGGGCCCCAGGCTGGGTGCCAGCCTCCTTTGCCAGGTGGGAGGTTTTGCATGTTTCTCTGGCAGTCCTGCTGGCAATGCCAGGAGATGCTGCTTCTCTCATAGCGTAGAGACTCCAAGACCAGCACTGCTGCTCCAGGTTCATCATGTCCAGCTACCAACAGCAACACCCACACCAGAATTTATTCTATTCTTTAGTGCTGTGAAAACAAGATTTAAAACAAACAAACAAACAAACAAACAAACAAACAAAAAAAAAAGGCAAACTCCACACAGGCCTATTAAGTGAAGAGGATTATCTGGTAGAACAATTCCATCTCCAACAGTCCATTTAATTCAACATCCACTTAACTATGTACATCCAGGACAGAAAAAAAGAGGCAGATTTACTATTCAGGTTTGTTGGGTTTGGTTTTTTTTCATAAACAAACTGTATCTCCATCAGATCTTTAGCTGTGTGTCTTGTGGGCATCAGCTAGAGCCTGAACCACACCAAAAATTTATCAATGTGCACATTCTCAAGAGGGCTGTGTATCAAATCTCATTTACTTGCCTGTGCCCTTCCACTTTCCCATGGCTTTGGGCTACGGAACAGAGCATCACAAGATGTGCATTAAGAACAAACTGATGAGGCTTCACTGTAGGACAAACATGTCTTTCAGTCATGTCCACAACATACCAAAACCAGTACTCAGCTGGCATAAAGAAGCTGCTGAAGCAGCTGGGTGTTTGGACCTGTTCACAGTATTACTGGATGGTAGAAGGAATGAGTTATAACTGGGAGAGAAAAGAATGGCACTGCCTGCAGCACACAACTGCTCAGCTGTCATGCCTGTGGGTTAGCAAAGGCTAAGCTCACACAGACCTGGCTTGGAAGCATTCAGTTCTTGCTCCCCCCTCCCAGTTCAGCAGGCATCTTCAGAAAGAAGCATGTGCATTCAGGCTGGGAATCCAGGAGGGGAACGAAATTACCAAAGCAAACTGCACAGCTATTTGCCTTGCTTTCACCAAACAAAACTGGTAGCCCAAACATTCCCCAGCTTGCCTTGATTCCACACTGACCATTTTCTAGCAAGTCCCTTCCCTTCTGCACCAAACCTTCTCTCAAAAACACTGAACAAACATCCAGAGACAACAGCATTTATTGAGGTGAAGCCCCCAACTCTTCTACTGCTGCTCTTACAAGTAAAACCACAGTTTTGTCAGAGATCAATGCCTCTGAGAACTGCACCAGCTGAGCAACAGCTTAGCGGGCCAGATCAGTTTGGCCTGTGTTCTCCAGGGGCTGAAATGCCCCAGGAGAGAAAGAGACAGTGGGTTCCATGGTGGGACGGTAAGCACCTCTTCGGTGTCTATGCAGCAGAGCTGCAGAGAATGCAAAACTTCTTGGTGTTTTAATAATGCTGCTTTGTCTGCTCGGTATCCAGAAGCAGGCTCCTCCAGACAGCTCCCATGCACCAAAAGAAGTCTTTGCCTGGAGCAGTCACTGAGAGATAGGGTGTAAGTGCTCTGAATCTGGCCATATTACAGCCTCTAGTCACTGGAACTTGTTCTAGTTCTTTCTGTAAGCACAATGACTATGCAGCTATTGAGGCGTTCCCTGCAGCCACAGCTATAGGTGTTAACCCCTCTGTACTGAGTGAAGCAGACCGAGGCTTCCAGCCCACTCCTTTTCTGCTTCTTGAGCTCTACATCACTCACCCCACCCCACTTAAGCTGCCACACTGAAATGGTTCTGGTCCCAGCATTTCTTTCTCACACAAAGCCGAGAAGACTGATGAGCCACTTCATCTGAGAGAATAAAAAAAACCCCAACAAAACAAAACCCACAACAAAACAAAAAATACCCTCCCAGCAACAATGGCTGGAAACATCAGCTGGAGTTACATAGGCTGGAAAGAACCGGGGGTACTTTATCCAAATGCCTCCCTCAAGAGCCTTTTGTCTGTGCCATCCCAGCAGGAAGCCCAACACATCACCCGAGAGCTGACAGACAGAAAGACAAATTGACACCACTTCAGGGCTGATATGGGTTGTGAGCTTTTTTACTCCCCTTTAAAATATATTTGATGGAAAGGAAGAAAATAATTCTATTCCTTGACCAGGAATCTCTCAGAGAGCTGTTCCCCAAGGAGCAAGGCAGTACTGCAGACAGCAAGGAGGTCACTTAAACTCACGGCTGGCTGGCCTCCCATCAGAAAAGCAGCCTCTCCAGCTCCTGTCCCTGACAGCTGCCAGGAGTTGGAATGTTCCAGGACTCCCCACTGCTCCAGAGAGAGAAGCACAAGAATCACAAAGCCCAAATTTCTCTCTGTAGCCCTGGCAAAAAAAAAAAAAATGCAGGCATATTATCTCAGTACTTTTTTAGAGCCAGAAGTGAAATATTTTCTTGCTAAAGGTCTTTCCCATACTCTTTGCATTGACTGAACATCAGAAGCCATCCCTCTTGACATCCGGCATGAGAAACGTGTCATTTGGCAACCTTTGGGATACAAAGTGCTAGAGGATTGCAAGAGGTAAGCCTCCTTCTTGAGTGGTATAAATCATCATGTCCCTGACTTCTGCTTGGAAAAACATGGCCTCGCAGCGCCTTCCTCTCTGCTCCTGACTGACAGATGCATCCGAGAAGCACAGTCACATTTTTAGCTGCAAGAGTAGCACAGCCACAAGGTCCTGTGAGGAGCAAGATGGATTTACTGCCGGAAATCACATGCTTCCCTTCTCTCTCTTTCATCTTCTGTCTTCTATTTAACAACTCTTCTCCTGCTTTATTTGGATACCTAGAGGGTTCTGTGCTACTTATCTCCATCCTCCTCCTGCTAACTTGACAGAGGCTTTAGCCAGCCATGGAGAGAAGGTAATTCTTTGCCACCACACTCTGCTATTGTAGTGTGAGATCCTTGTGCTCAGGAAGGGTGGCCTGTTCTCTCCTGGGTCCCTGGCTGCTACTCAGCATCTGTTCAATCAGGGTTTGTCTCACAAGCGCTAGTGCTGCAAAGGATACTCCTGGGGCACAGTCTCAGCCAGGCTGAGAGGATCAGATGTTATTCACCTCCTCCAGTGAGCTGTACTTCCTACAGATGGGTGTCACTCTACTGAAAAGTGTGGTGCAGGGAAGCCGGGCAGGACACCTGCTGAGTGCATTCCTAGTTCTGCAGCTTGCATCTCAAACCTTGTGCTCCCACTTCTAGCTACCAAATGAGAATAATCACAGGACATTCCTACATCAGGGACAGTCTAAGCTGTGTTAACAGGATGATGTCAAATTCAGGTGGTGTCCAGCCCCCGTCCTCATCTCCACTAACCTGCCCTTCAAGCTCTCTCCTCTGTGGTGGGCATTCTGCACTCACTGAGACACTACCCATTCATCTCAAATGAGCTACCCTATAGAGCCACAGCAACAAAAGCTGCAACACACATCTTGAAAGGTCATCTCCCATAGCTCCAAGATCCAGTGATATCTAAAGCACCCTGTGACTCCAATAAAAGGTCAACTGGGGCTAGTCTATCTTTTCAGTGCTTGAGGTTTCCTTCCATCTCAATAATCAACTTACATTGCTGTGTCATACTCACTGACCATCATCCAGGGCACCCCTTTTGCTCTACCTCACAGCTTGGTCGAAGTTTGAGGTCATATTTACCCCTTGATATTGTATCCAGAAGTAAACACAAGCCCAGTTAACTAAATTAATTAATATCTTAAAAGCAAATAAATACACAAAGCAATCGAGAGCAAGAAGGCACTGAGAACTCTGTAGAAAACTAAGGACTGTGGAAAACACCTCTTCTGATGGTTTAACTACGTGTGCTATTCTGTAGAGCCATATGGTAAAGCCCTCTGAGAACCCAAGGGCAAATAACAAGTCCTTGGGTTTATAAACTTTATGTAATTAACCCTAAAGCACTTGCAAATTACCTTACTGTGCTTCCTTTAGCAGGTACTGAAAGGCAGCCACTGCTGAGAGGAATGTGAGGAGCTGTGCTACAGAACCACGTACTTCTCCAGCAAGAAGATCTCTAAAATAAACAGAAAGGAGGCAGAGTGGTGAAAGACAGTTAATCACATGAGAATTTAACCAGGGTGATGCCAACAGTCCTCTTCTGCCCAGAGCTACATGAGGATCTTTTTGTTTTCAGCTTCATCTCGACACCGGTGGCTCTACCACAACATCCTTGCAACCCCAGTGACTGAAGTCACAACGCTCCAGCAGCTATTAAGTCTAAGGTGAGCTGTTTTTTGCCACTGCCAAAATATTTCATTGTTGTTCAGGAGGTCAATCTATCAAAAGCATTTGAATATGTCAAATGCTCCACAAGCACATTAAAAAACCTACACTTTTCACGAATGGAAGTTCAGGTCCTCTCTAAAATACAATTTGATTTGAAAATTATCTATCTTATTCATAACTCTCATCTACAAAACATACATTGTCTCCTTCTCTTTCAGAATAAATGAGTGGCATTTCCCTTGTGGAATTTCACATGGCTTGCTATGTAATCTATCCAGGAAGAAAAAAAAATCTCTCCTTCTGTTAAATCTCCTGGTTGTCTGCTATTCTGTAAAACAATTAATTGCCTAGAGATCACAGCTGAACTGCAACACAGCTTCTCTAGAAGGCCACTTCCTCCAGTTGTTTAGTGTTCCCTGTAGAATGCTGCGTTCAGCCAGCCCCTCACTTCTCTTAAGATCAGCATTTGACAAGGTCTGGCTTCAAGTAAACCAGAAGACAGCAGTTTCATAAATAAATAGCGCATGCTTCATTAAAAGGCCTTCACTCTACATACCCTGAGCACAAGTCTATCTGCTACAAACTCTGAAGGCACCACCGATCTGGAAGTCAACAAAAACGGTACCTTAAGGCTGCCTGATCTTGGCTGGGCTAGCTAAGCTCAGTCACAGATACCTGTCCGCTCTGCTAATTGTGCCCAAAATGCCAAAATCAAGATGGGCGTGGTGGTCACCAACACTAGTAGGGTTTTCCTGCAGGCCAAGTCAAGCCACCCTCAAGCCTGAAAAACCTTGCTCACAGATTTTATTAAGTGGGTTTGACTCTGACCAGAGTCCAGGTGACTACATTTTGTTTCAGTGCTGCAACTGGCAAGTGGAACTGATGCACAGAGAAGAGATGAGCAGAACCAGCAAAGAACAGACCACCCTTACACCATCCCTTCTTATTTGCACTGAAACACTTAAACTAACATACCCATCAATCCCATCAGCTAAGTGGCCCAAGGAGCAGACTCTCAGAACTCCGGCCACCTCTTCCTCCAAAATTAGCTGCATACACGGCTATTTTGTCATATTTTGGGCTCACGAAGGAAGAAGAATCAAGAATATGAGACGGGCACTTAATGCAGCGTCCTGTCCTCTGGTAGATTTGTTTAGAGAGAGAAAGGTTTGTACGAGACCACGGCATCTCAGACCATGGCTCTGCTATCCCACCACGTGCTGATGACCCTCTAGGTTGAGGGGACAGAATGCTGCCGTTGCCATCCCACCTTAGGGCAACATGGTAGGTGAGTCTGGGTCTCCCAGATCCTAACCCTGAGAATCTGCATATGTGTGTGTGTCCCGATACTGAAACAGCCACCTTTCCTCAGCCGAGCCAGTTGCTGCGACTGCAGAGGGCAGGACAAAGCCCATCGGATTTGATACAATTAGCACAAGGGTGTTTGCCTTGGCTCTTGTTGGCAGAAGGGTGAGCAGGAACATCAAAAATTGTCATGGGCTTGTTAGTATAAATACTACCAAACTGTCACACAGGATGCAGATCATTCCTGGGTACAGAATATCCACATACAAACAAGGACCACCCACCCTTTACAAAGGAACCATTTGTCTCAAAAGGCTAGAGGTGGAGCTTGCAAAAAGGACCATGAGAGCCAAAGAGAGCAGGTGATGCTCCCGCAGCTCCAGGGGATCCCACCCAGAGAGGCAGTGTCGCTCAGCTGCAAAGACAGACCTTTGTCATGAAGGAGCCTGGGAGTGGAGGGGCCTCCCAAGGCAGCGCTTCTGCTGGAAACCAGTATAACAGGTTTCCAGCAGGTCCATCATCTTCTCTGCCTGTGCACCCCACATTTTACAGTGATAAAGATGTCACTCCTCACCAGTACCAGCAGTGGAGCAGCTCCACTATTAGCCTAGCAGGGATTAAGGGGCTTCTCAGAAACCTGCAGCACCTCTGCTGAGCTGCAGGTTAGGTGACAAAGTGCAAGAGGAGAGAATTCATCTTTGCTGCAGTAAGTGATATTCCCGCTCACATCAACATCAGATTTGCTCCCCCAGTTCTGCTCTCTGATGTAGATGTTCACCTGGGAGAACAGATACAGGGGCTAAAGGAATGCCTGGGACCAGAGTCCCTTGCAGATCTCGGGGGCATTGCAGAGGACTCCTGGAAACAGCAAGTGAAATCAAACAGCCAAACAGAAAGTTCCCCACCTCGACTGTGCTGACAGCAAGTTTTACAAACCAAAGGAAGTGTGCAGGACAGTGCACAATTTCCATGGTCCATTTTAGGGAACCACCTCATCCTTAGAACAGGCTGCCCATGAAGGCAGTTGAGTTGCCATCCCTGGATGTGTTTGAAAGTCATGTAGATGTGCTGCTTGGCTTAGTGGTGGACTTGGTAGAGTAGGGTTAATGGTTGGACTTGATGATCTTAAAGGTCTTTTCCAACCTTGACGATTCTACGACCTCCTAACAGAACTGCCAATTTAAACAGTGCAACCCTTGTTGAAACTGTCATGCTCTACATACAAAACGAGAGTTAAGAACTGAGGCCTGACACTCTTGGGTGTTCATGGGCAGCTTAAACGTAGCTGGAAGATAAAATTCCACCCTAAAATACAAGTTTTCAGAATGTCTCTGGCTCATATCTCAAGGCCTCTGGATTCATACATGGTGGCACTCCCCCTTCTTCACTGAGGTCATACAGCTCTGTCCTGCCACAAGGCCAGCAGATGAGACACAGGACAAAGAAACACAGCCCACAGAGGAGAAACAAACGGCAACACCCAACCTCAGTTTTTGTGCCCAGTTTTTGTGCACTGCCTGAAAGAGCAGTCCGTTTGCTCCTGCCAAAAGTCAAGCTTCACCTCTACAAAGCTGATTTAAGCATGTGGGGGTGAAAATTTCAGTACACCCTGTATGGAAAACTGGGGTTTCTATTTTCTCCATCTGGTTTCCACTGGTCTTTCTATTGCTGATACACAGGTAACACCCTACATAAGTCATCCAACATCTTCACATCACAGTGGAAAAGCAAACAAAACAAAGACCGCTGAAGAACAGACAACAGCCATCAGGGCCATCAAAAGTGAAGTGCATAAACGCACACAGAAGAGATCTTTACACAGAAAGCCAAACTAAACAGAGAGTCCAGAGAGCAATAGGTGTGTGTCTCCCTCCCAGCCATTCTACGCACACAGAGACTGCACTTTAGCAGTATCCAGAAGCTGTAACTCTATTTTGCAAAAGACACAGCTCTGACTTTTTAGTACAACCATCAGACACTGGGACAAGGCTTGGCAGCCAGTCATTCCACCTCTCTGCAGACCTGTTTCCCCAGGCAGCCCTGGTTTATCCAGTCACATTTTCAGCAAGTCTCTCTTCCCTCCAAAGGTCACAGTCACCTTCACTAGCTGCTGGGCTACAGTTCTCCTCCAAAATGAAACAGCTGGATTTTTTGCTGACATGAAAGGACACACGGCACACAAATGGAGTGGCAGCTAAAGGGAGTTCACGGTGATGGGAGGGATTAGAAAGATCCCATGTTTCAGTAGGGAACCAGTACCCTGAGTCCAAACAGCTTATAATGAGATGAGAAATTAAGGTATGAATGTGATGCTGTTATTCATCTAAAGTCAGGACCTGGCTTTACGTATGAATCACTGGCACACTTAAAATAAGATACTACCTCTTCTGACCTCTGCTTTCCCCCCACATTTGCCAGTCTTTGGCTAGTGACGCCCCTGCGTGCACCCCACCAGGTCAGCTCTTGCTGAGCTCAGCCAGGGCTGCTGCAAGAACACAGGTACCAAAGAAAGCCTTGCCAGTGACACACAACAACGCTACGCACCAAACCAGTGCCATCACACTGGAGTTTTCTACCTGTACTCCAGACTAGCAATGGTCATCAGAAACCTCTTCTGCCAGCAGACAGCAGTCTTCTGTGGAAGGTTCTCCTCTGCTACTGGAGTGTACTGGAGTATCTGGAAACTGAAAGAAGCCAATAGCCAGTCCTCTGATGCTGGAAAGCACTACAAATGCAAAGTATGATCTTGCAGAGGAGTTACTGAAGCCATCTTTGCTTGCAACCAACTGAAGACTTTCACCATTTCCTTTACCACCCTCTCATTTTCTTAAAACCATCACCTTGAGTTAATTTCCACTTCCATCAATTATCAGCAGCAGAATTCCAACCATTAAGCCATAGGCAGAGCTTGCAAAACATCATCTCTCTCCACACAGGCTACTTTTCTTTGTTTCCTTTCCAATACAAGGCTGTAACAGTGCTGACAAGAAAGACAAATGACAGAGGCAATGATCCATAAAGTCCTCTCCTCGGTAAGGATGGCAGTTATATCTTTAAGAGAGAGTTATAAGGACAAAACAAAAATTACAAGGACATTAGAACAGTATCACATAAAAGTCACAAATACTCATTTCGGATATTATCTGATGCTACAGCAAGCAAACAAAAATCCAGACTCAAGCCAGGCCTCTGGAAAGGCAGTTTCATCAGAGGAACACGTCTCCTCTTCCCCTACAATGGAGCATAACCACAGGCTCTGAAAACAAACTACTCCTCCAGCGACTCCCAGCTAGCTTACTGCACTTGACTGGGCCAATAAATACTCATCCCACAGGTGAAACAAAGCTTAACTCTTGAGGGCTGGGAGACTGAGGGAAGTTTTAAATGAGATTTTTTTAGGAAATTTATGGCCCTGATCAGAGTAATTGCTCAGAAAATAGGAGTTTTCCAGTCTGGCACTTAAGTTTAGCCAGTCTTGGGAATGGTGGAAAACTAGGAGATCACAACATGCAGGACTGGGGAGAGATTTGCTAAGGAGAAAAGGACGGTGTGTATCCTTCTGAATTCCCTCTCAAAAAACCTGGAATTCTTCAGTGGGAGCTCTGCAGGACCCCTCCACTGTCTGTGTAAAACAACAGCACCATCCAGTGGATAAACGGTACTTGCTTTTCCTCTCCCACCACCTCATGTTTACCTCCATTTATCTACAGAATAAGCAGTATCTAAACTTTCTTCCAAATGTGAGCACTTTAGGGCTGCATTTACATCAGCCTTGGGCAAGAAAACATCAGTGGTTTCAGGAGTGGTAAAAAATAGCTCCCAAAAGAGCCACATTCTCTACTGCCAGGCAGCTCTGCCAGCAGTAAATTACACAGCACGTCTCTCTCCAAGTGCTGCCTTCCTTTGCACCAGGGCTGCAATCTCATAACCACAGCAGAGGAGGAAAAATGGAACCCAAGAGACGTAAGGACGCATAGAATGACAGAATGGCTTGGGCTGGAAGGGACTTTCAAGCTCACATAGTCCAACCTCCTGCAGTGAGCAGGGACATCTCCAACCCGAGCAGGTCGCTCAGAGCCCCAGCCAACCTCACCTGGAAGGTTTCCAGGGATGGGGCATCGACCACCGCTCTGGGCAACCTGGGCCAGGGTCTCACCAACCTCAGCATAAAAAAATGTCTTCCTTCTAGCTCATCTAAATTTCCCCTTTTTAAGTTTAACACCACCACCCTTTGTCCTGGTGCCCTGCTAGAAAGCTTGTCCCCATTTTTCTTACAGATCCCCCCATCATAGCTCACCCCTGGATTTTAGCACTGGGAACAACTTCACAGCCAGACATGCCACAGTGAGTCCACACCTGACTACACGGAAGGCACAGAACCTTCCCTGCCATGTCTGGCCCAGTTCGTGCTACTGATTCTGGCAAGGAGTTCGTACTGCTTACCACTCCCCAGGACGATGGAGCTCTTTCTACACCCGCATCCCTTAGAAGGGGACTTAATGCTTGGAAACAGTCACAATCCCCACAGTAGGTTCAACACCACCCTCTCATGGAAAAAAAAAAATTCAATTATCCTCTTTATTTAGACAAATGAAGATGAAACAAACGATGCAATACCTCCTCTTTGTTAGTTTATTGTTCCCAACACAATTCGGCAGTTAACAAAGAGGAGCAGCACAGCACAGAGCACTCCCAACAGCTGAGCCCGCTGTGACTCACTCCCTACACATCCCCGTCTCCATGACCACATTCCTGACCTACTTTGGGAATTAAGAAAGCAATTCAGACAAGAGACCTTCCCCTTTAGGATAGGGGTGTCCTGCAGCTACTCCAGAGCTGCTGGCTGGGACAGGTTTGATGGGGTTGGCTGTTTTTTCTTTTTTGTTAGGAGCCCAGAAGTAGACACAGTACTCCAGATGTGGTCTCACTAGGGCAGAACAGAGGGAAGCTCT
>JAAGNO010005908.1:72153-91307 GCA_033439905.1 Ceryle rudis | reverse complement strand
GGGTCCCGGCGCGGCTCGGGTAGGGGCAGCGGCCGCGGCCCTCACTGGCCACCCTCTGGGCGGCGGTGCCGGGCGGTCGCAGGGCTGCGCCTCTCCCGAAAACCACTGGACGAGTAAAGCGTTTTGAGATGTCGCCCCTAATTGGAAGCAGCTATTCTATAGCTTTGTCTCTAGAAGTGCCCCAGAACATTGGCTAATACCGCATTGTGGTTTATTTTATTGAAAGTCGAAGATTTGGCAGCGAGGAGACAGACAACGTCTGTGCGCCAGTGTCTGCGTTGCGTTAGCTCTTCCCTTAAACCTCCACTCCTCCGAAGCGTTTTTGGCTGTGCCGAGGGCAGTAAAGAAGGGGCTTCTCTCGGGGGAATCTGCCGGGCTGCAGCTCAGGGATGTCTGCTCGCAGGCAGCTGTGGGATGTTTTATCTTCTCTTGTCGGATTTCCTACTGTTGCTGCTGTAACTTGAGCTGACACTGATCGTGGGAAAGCTTAAGGAAAAAAAAAATAGTACCAAGGAGGGTTTAACGTCCCCATTTTAAATGCTGCCAACCCTTCATTTATTTGCTTTTAAAGAGTGTGAAACACAGACACTTGCATTCAGAGAAGAATACTGAAAGCTAAACATTGCAGCTTGAAGTCTATTGAGGAACTCTTCACTTGGACCTAGCATTTTATATATATTTATTTTTTACTTTGAAGTTGAATTAAATTTCTTTATCAGTAGTTTCTAGGACAGGGCTGTTAGTCTCTAGAGGAGCAAAGATCTGCTCAGCACCGAGACAGCTACTTGCCCGAGTGAGTTGGGGAGCCAAAGGCAGGCTGTGGCATTGCAGTTATGCTGTGTGGGTGCTGTACAGGAGTTGGGCCAGTGAAGCTCCTGAAGCCACCTGAGTAAGTGGTGTCTGACTATGCAAAATGGAGATGTAATAGCATTGCATCAAACACGGCACATGAAGAAGCCTGGTTTAAAGATATTTAGGGGGTTACTTCAGTGTTCTGCGCAGTACCTTGTGTTTAGAATTTACAGGCATGGTGAAAATTCAGATAAAATACACTTGTGAAGTGCTGACAGCACTGCTGAAAAAAAAAGAAATAGAAAACTGTTGTATTGTTAACAGTAAGGAGTAGGTAAAGCCATGATTTATATTGGCAGCACAAGCGTGTCTTTGCAGCTCATGCTTGTATATACTTTATATGAGAGGTTGTTGATCGGTGTTTTGGAAGAGTGGGGGTTTGTATTTTAGGAGAGCACCGACTTTTTTTTTTTTTTTTTTTCTGTTAGCCCTTAAGCACCTACCACTTTAGAAAACAGTTTTAACTTACGTCTTTTCTCTTCTTTGCTCAGCTTGTAAATGACAGTTAAGATTTTGTAGTCTGTGTTGTATTCAGTTTTGTAAGAAAGTGTTTATCTTTTAAGCTTAGATTTAAGCTAATGTTTAATGAATTTAATTATGTGCCAGATTTAAAACAACAAAAAAAAAAGTTAAAGTGTTTTTTTGTATACATTTCTTAAGCACAATAAGGTGGATTGTGATCTCAGATCTGCTTTTAATGACAGGCATTTCATTCAGTGTTGCAAAGCTAGCTGTATTTTTTCTAGACCTACTATATGTTTGGGGTTTTTTTCCTCATAAGTCACTAATTCTTAAGTGTTAGTTTGAAGAAGGAACATAAGATTTTTAAGCTAAAAGTTTTACTGCAACACTTTTATTTCAGCAAAATTTAATATATTTTTTTTTGCTTGATATCAGGTGATACCTGCAACTACATTAGTGACATAACTTTAAGCATAAAATGGTCTGTTTGTAACTATACAACTAGACTCTGGCAGTAAAAGTTGTTGTGGGTTGTTGTTTTTTTAATCTGGCACATAATTAAATTACTTAAATGTTAGCTTAAATCTAGGTTAAAACCAGTATTTGTGGAGCTTCAAAGACAGTTCTATGATCTGGTAAATTGTAAATAAACCATTAGGTGTGTTTGTGTTCTACTGTAGCCTTCACTGTTGCTAACATCAGTGCGGCTTCAGAAGGCAGCTCAGGCTGTGCTGGGTTTGCTAATGGCAGCAGGGCACTAGTAACTCGTGGTGTAAGAGCCTTCAGCTGCAGAGAGCTGTTCTGAACAGGTTTTCTGGAGACCTTGTTGAGCCCGAAGCTCTCATTCAGAAGCACTTGCACCTGTGGTCCTAAAGTGGATTTTTTCCAGATTAAGACTGATATCTAGATTACAGTTTTTCAGAACATTTGCAAATATGTATGTAGGCTTTGGTGATTCACTGAGGCAAATTTGATGATTTTGCACTAGGTGTTTTAATGTTTCCTTAACCCTGCCTTCTCAAATTGGATCTCTTCACGCTGATTATTGGTATTTCGTGCTGATTCACAGTTCTGGGTTTTAGTATTCTTTTCTGGATCTTTATGCAATTTCTGATAAAGTAAAAAGATACATATTTAGAGGCAAATAAGGAGCCAGAAGAAAAATCAGGGGATTAGGAAGGGTACTCATGCCTGGTATTTATGTGGTAGTTCTTGAATATGGCTGTTCTGGTATTGAAATGATGAATATGCTAATTAAATTATTATATCAGGGACTTGACAAGGGCAAGGTTTTCTTAGATGCGTCAGTATTTTCTAATTCCTTAAATGTATTGCTGCTATTTCTTTTTGTGGATTATGTTTTTTGTTTATTTGTTTTCCAGCAACTATTTTTATAATTACACCACCATTCTCTGAAGTGGGTGTGCTTTAGCCAAAATACATACGACTTGAGTAGGCTGGCACTTTGTGCTTTTCAGTATGTCTTGGCTAAACAGCATGCTCCCTGTTGTTTCCTTTGATAGCACTGTATGAAATAGTGTGAATTAATAATGGTAAAATAAATGTTGATTTAAGACATCATGTCATTAGAACTGTTTAATTCTACAACATTTTATACACTATGTGAAATGTGTTCCCCTTTTATGTTTGGTGGGGTTTTGTTGTTGTTTGGGGTTTTTTTTTAATCAAAACAAACATTTTTAATCAATTTTGAAAGTATTATTCCACAGATAGTTTTATTCTCATCAGTGCATTTCTCTTTGTGGTCACTCGGCAGCACATTCCTTATGGTATGCCCCCACAAAAGAGATACTTCAGTGATCTGCCTTGCATGATAATATTCTCTTAATAGTTAAAACAGAGTAGTGAGAACTGAGAATTCTAGTCTTCTGTAATTATATTTTCTGGGAATTTCATTGTTGTGTGCTAAATTTTCCTAACTGTAATATATAACATTTTCCTAAGTAATATTTGTAAAGCAAAGATCATCTGATTAAAGGGGTCGCATAATTGCAAAGTAGTGTTGCTGCACTTCATTAGTAATAGAAAATGGTTTCTGTTTATTTAGATACACTTTTCAGAGTTTTAGCTTTTTTTTAACACACTTTTTTCAAATGCAGCATACTTACGTTCACCTCATGAGCAGTAAGAGGGTTTACACACTGAAGTCCTGGGCAGACTTGCATACTTTCTTTACAATGTGCCCCTGTCTGACTTTTATCAAACTGTGCTGCAATATCCAAGGCAGGAATAGATGAATGGAACAAAAAGTGGTGGGTTGTTGGGTTTGTTTGTTTGTTTGTTTTTTAGTAACTTTAAATATTTGGCAATAAAAATGATGGATTCTGATATGTTAATCTACTCGTTGTGAGCATCTGTTCCGTGTGTATATTTATGTACAGCTGGAGTTCTTTTTGTGCTGGGTGTAAAGTGTACAAATAACATTAACATAGAATATTTAACAAAATGTGTCTGGTTATTGTCGTCTTGGGTTTTTATGCAATTAAATTGAGTATGTAGTGCATTTGCTTTGATGATAAAGGCTTACTGAGCGTTGGAGACTGGAGGATGGTCGATAATGAAGTTCTTGGCTTAATGAGTGGAGACAAGTGCAACTGTGTGATTGGCACTCTGAAGTGGCTTCCTTGGAAATTAATTAAAGATTTTGTGCTGTCTCTTTAAAAAAAATCAGGAAGGATGTTTTTTAGCTTTTGATGCATGGTCTGTCTCTGAAACCTCTGTGAACCCTTAATAGCATTTGGCAGAAAAAGAGTTTGAGTACCATGTCAGAACATTTTCAGTCTGTAAAACCAGTCTAGCCATCTGTTTCTCACCTCTTGATAAATATTTAAGGCAGAAATTTTGCTGAGGGCTTATGTGCTAAGATTTCACGATTAAAAGAAAAAAAAAAAAGAGGTTATAGAAGATTTAATGATACTATTGTTGTGAGCTCCTTGGGGCTAGAAGCACACCATCTTTTATAATTAAGAAACCACTGGTACTGTAGAATGCTATTTCAGAAATGAGTTACTTTGGACCAAAGAAAGATCAAAGTATATTTGATGATGTGCTTTTTTTAATATTCCTTAAACAAAATTCATGCCTAAAACCAAGTTTTATTTACAAAAATATTAAATAATCTTAGTTGCATTGGTAGTTTCTCAAAAGCTGTTAAAATTTTTCTTACGCTTTCAATGTTTGTTTCAGACATTGTTTCCTTCTTGTTTTAACATCATACATTCTCTTTTTGTAGAAGGTAATTTGTGTGGTGTTGCCTAATCTTAAAAGTTGCCGAGTTTAATTATATGGAAACCATCCACAGAATGTAAATATTAAAAAGTTGACCTTGAAAAGTAGCTAACTACTATGTAGTATACTTGTTCTAATAATGTCTTTTACTTTTGTTCATTAGTTCAGAAAGTTTTATTTTTTTATATATATATTTTTTCTAAATAAAAGTTTTTTTCAAAACAGCTTGAAACAGAGAAACCTTTCTCTACAGTTAATGTGACGTGGTTATGTAGTCATTAGCATTGTTACATGCTAGTGTTAATGATGGGTTTTTTTTTTTAACTGTTAAAAAATCATTGGAAGTAATTCTAAATATCTAACCATATAACATGTGGAAGTTCTGCGCTTTTGAAAATTAATCTTTCATAAACTTATTTTCTAATGTGCAAACATACACTGTGTTAAAGGCAGTATTCTATTTAATACATAGATGTTTGTGAAATGAAACCTGGATCTTTTTTTCAGATTTCTCCTTTAACTTAACCCAAAGATTGCAAGCAGTACACTCTTGTATGGATTCTCTTTTAATGCGGTGTTCTTGCTGTTGTGGTCTTCAGATGTGTGCAAAGAATGTGTCTTGTGGCTAAAGTATGAAATTAGTTTTCCAGATGCATGGGATGGCCATACGTTTCCTCTGTCCTAAGTAAGATACTGGATAAAATGCTTAACCTGTGTGAGGTTACAGTCTTTCACAAAGGGTATTGTGCAGTTTATCTCATCTTTGTGATGAGATTTCCAAATAGAAAGTTATCTAAGGATTAAGTACTTGATTATTGAATGTGTAGTTAGTTACTTCAGGCTCCAGAATGAAAACAATTGTATTGAATTTTAGTTAGAAATAATGTTTGTTTGTATTTTTCCAGCAATTGTTTGGTTCATAAACATCTGACCTTTTTACTGATTTTTCCAGGAAGGGGTGAGTCACTGTCTCGAGACTGTCAGTTTGGGTTTGATGTTGAACATAATTAAAGAATGCATATGTGTTTGTACCTTTCAGTATCTGTTCAGAAAGTATTTTTTCAGTTTTGAAAACTGTTTATCACCTGCTACATGTTAAAATGGCCTGTATTTTTATTTATGTCCCCACTTGTGTATGTACTTGTAAATGTGTATGCTCTTCAAGGAAGTTTGTGAAAACATGCACAGGACTTTGCTAAGTAATCTGGAAAAGCTGAGTGCTGGAAAAATATTTCCGTCTTTTAAAAAATGTATGTAGTATCCTTATCCTTAATACAAAATCTGAGAGTTTCCTGTATCTAGATTCTAAAAGCTACAGCTAGCAGTTTGATTTCCCGAGTGAGATTAGCAGGAGGTTGTTTGAGATTGCAAGATACTTTATCTCAGCCAAGCAGAGGATTTCTTTAAAGCGTGTATCTGTCAAAAAAAATGATCCTTTGGAATGGCAAGTGCATGAGACCTTGGGTGGGATAAAAGCATGAGTAGAGAAAAGTCTGCGGTTAATGTGTTCAAGTTTCTGTTCTTGGTAAGGGGTGTCCAAGTAGGTATCATTTGTGCTTTCAACAGTTTGGAAGTAAATGGCGAATGTTTGTGTTAATTAATGCTTATATAGAGTTGTCAGTGATGCTGTAGACCTACCGAAGTGAGTCTAAAATGTCCAGGAGTTCATTGGTGTATGTAAATTAATTCTTCTACTGGATTGATCTGGGTGATGCCCTCTATTATGAATACTTCAGGCCTTACATTGCAGAGTAGTTTTTTAGCGTGCTTGGTAAAGCCCGTAATTGAGTAATGCAGGAGTTTTGGGTGGCACTTTTGTTTGTGTGGGGTTTTTTTTGTTTCTTTCATTGGGTTGGTTTTTGTTTTTTGGGGTTTTTTTGGTTTTTGTTTTTGGTTGGTTGGTTTGGTTTCTTTGTTTTGGTTTGGTTTTTTTATGGAGGGGGAGTTTTTAAACACATTTCAGATTAAATTTTCATTGTTCATAGCACACATGTACATTCCTTTTCTGCAACTTGAATTCTTTTTGGAAGAAAAAGAATTCCCTGAAGTACAGATATGTTCAGCTTTTTCCTTGTGTTGGTGAACAAATTGTTCAAGTGAAAGCTGAAATTCCAATCAGCTTGTTTCATTTTGCCCCTAGTGAGTTTACATACCCCAGTCCCAGTGCTCTTTTGGCAGGAAGTTTAGAGGTTTGTCTTTGGATGCATGTCAGTGCTTCAGCTGGATAGGAGGAGGAGGAAAAAAAAGGTATTACACTAATGAAAACCTCCTGATTTCATTAAAATGCAGACCCTCTACACTGACTTTGTGGATTTTTCTGCAATAAATTTATTAGTCTGAGTTGCTGGTTTTTCTCAACTGCAAATTTTATTCTAGGAGGAGAGTGGCAGCAGTATTTTATTTCCTGCTAGGTGACAAGAATAAGGACAGGCTTAATTTCAGGTGTATTTATTTTTCTGTTAATTTCAATCATATTGAAATTTGAAATAGTTACATGTGAGATTCATGAATTTGAAACTCTTCACTTGAATGGGTAAAATCTGCTATGTTCTAACAAAGTTAATCATTTTATCATAGTATCTATTTATGTAATGCTTATGCTTAGCAAGTACTTGTTCAGGAGGCAGGTATCATGCAAATCACTTCTCATCATCTGGTACACAAGAATTAGTGCAACATGTTGGGGTTTTTTGTAGTCCCATATTAAGTAAACATTTTTTTTTTATTTTTTTTTCCAGCATTGTGCAATGAAATGACATCCACTTGTTTTTAGTTTGGAGTGTTACTTAAGTACTGAAGAACTTCTGAAATATGACAAGCAGTTGCACTGGGGAGTTGAGAGGCAGTTGTACTTCTGGCATACTTGGGGGAACCAGATGTGAGTGAAGGTGATGAAGATGGGTGTGCCTTTTGGATCTTTATCTGCTTTATAAATTCTTTGCAAATGCAGCATTTGATAGCTGGATTCTTTCTTGTGATGGGTGCCCAATTCAAGTGGATGTGAAAACCTCACGTTGTAAATTCTGGTTGGCAAAGTAATTGAGGTGGGTTTTTTTGAATGTGGGTTTGTTTCTTGTACACTTTGTTTTTTCTCCCAGGTGCTTTATTTCTTTCAAAGAATGTAAATAATGTTTTACTTTTCAAATAATGTTTTACTTTTCTAATAATGTTTTCAAATAAGCATTTGCTCTAGGTGATAAAGGGTTGTCTTGTGGCTCCAAATAGGAAAATAATTGCTATGTGTCAACCCAAGACATTACCTGTGCCTATGATGCAGTGGCTTTTTCTGCAGCAGAGGAATACTCTGATAGAGGAAATTGTGCTTTTTAATTTTTTTTTTATTTTTTCCTTCCTCTAATGAGTGGATACATTGTTCCTGTTTTAGTGACAACTAATTGTCCTGCATTTTTTTCTCCTATACATACGAATTCGAGTGACAATTAGAGGAATATTTAGGGGATTTCACATCTGTAATCAGTAGTTGGTGTATATTTTATGTTTGTATTTATTTAGTGCCCAGAACAGTTAAGTCACACAGCAGGCTTGTGTAGTGCTGTGTTCTATACAAACACAAAGTATAAAGACCATCCCCAATTCAGTTAACTTTAAATTGTAGCAGAAGATTGGTCATTTACTGATTATGCCAAATGACAGTTGTGCAAATCCCTATATTGTTCAGCATGATGGGTAGTGATCTCAACTGCAGCATTTTAACTCTTTTGGTAAGCCTTGGAACCAAAGGGTAGCAGTGGGGTGGACCTTCATTTGCAGGGGATTAGATTAGCAAATAAGCAATCTAAGCGAATGCAGGAAATACTTGCTAAAATGTACAAGGGAGTGTTGGAGTCACATGAAAAGCAAACAGTAATCCTTTGGTATAATGAGGTAATAGAGTTGGAATCAGCCAGCTGTGCCCTTGAAAGTGAGGTTAAGAAGCTAATGCTTGATGCAGTAGAGAAAGATGCAAAGAGACAAGGAGATAACACTCGAGAGTGGGTGAAATGATAATCTCTCAATACCAGAGAAAAGGATATTGCTGTAATTGAGAAATGAGATGGATAGAGAAAGAATAAAGATTGCAGCTACAGCAATGGCTATGAAGAGCCTGATTAAAAAAAAAAAAAAAAAATTAGAAAATGTTAACAAGTCTTAGGATAGAACACAGATTTGAGATTCAGGGAAGAAGTCAAATGCTCAGGTGAAAGAAAAGTTTAAGATTAAGACCCTAGTTTATAAAAGGTGCAAGACAACGAAGTGCAGTGGCTGATTAGAGATGATGCACATTGTCTGCATTTTAATGAAACGTGTTTTAGTTTTTCTCTGAAAATAAGTTCAGATTCATGATTAGAAGGTCCATTAATGGGACTGATAAAAGAATTTTGTTCTGAAGAGTCAAGCAGAGGTTGCTTCATCCCTCTTAGATGTACTTTTATTTAGACCTTAATAGTGCAGATACTTGTCTATATATTTAATTCTACCACTATTTATTCATTTTATGAGCAAAGGTTTCGCAGAATCAGTGAAATTCATTAATGTGCTTGAGAGTAAATATTGTCTACCAGGAACTTTTCAAAGTGGATTTTTTTTTTTTTTTCCCCAAGAGAGAAGGTAATAGCAAAGCCGATTAAGTCTGCAGATATTCTACTGCTGCTGCAGCACTAACGCATTCTCCAACAAAATTTTACAGGACAGTTTTTTATTTTTCACCCTGCCCAGTCCTTCCAGTGTGTTTCTGTGGTAAAACGTGCAGTGTATCCTGAGTTACCACTTTGCATCTAAGCTTCCTGGCTCTACCTGTAGATTGTAGTTGCTGAGCTGTACTATTTAAATCAGCAAAATTTACTGATGTTTTGTTATTACCTTTAAGTATTTAATGGGATCTCTTTTCAGGCTTATAAGCTTTTCTGTAAACTGGGATTTAGTAGGACAAGGATAGAGGTTAATACTTGGATTTATGAGTGGTGAAAATTTTACTCTCGAATGATTTAGAATTAATCTAATTAATTAAAAAAATACCATAATAACTGTGGGTTTTATTATCCGGGAAAATTTACTAAGCAGTAGATGAGAACATTTGAGATCTGTGCAGTATGGTCAAGAAGGTGTTAATTTATTTGGAGGAGAGGAAGAAAAGGAAGAACTTGCATTGAAAGGGTTCTTCAGCACGTTATAAAATGGGAAAAACCAGACTGGAATATCTGGCTGGGTGTCTATGAAGATAGCATGTTTAAAGGAAGAAAAATTAGTTTCTTGAAAATAAATAGTAACTCATAAGGAAAATACAAATGCCTGGGATTTTTCTGCTTTGTAAGTAATGTGAGGGGAATGTAAACTGCACAGTTCTATAAAACTTAAATAGAAATGTCACTGTGAGGGCAAAATAAGGAATTTTGTCAAGTGTTCTGACTCTTTGGCATAATACTCAAATATTTGCTTCTGTAGCAAGAGGTGTGGTGGTATGATTAAGTCTTTAGGTTGAGACTAAGGAAATAAGAGTTGTGGTTGTTTTGGTTTAGCCTGGCCACTGCTCTGGTCTGTAAAAGCTTGTTGTGTTATCATTCCTGCTGAAGTATTGGATTCATATAACCAAGATTTTTTTAACCTATCTCCCTGCGTTTGAGGCTTTGTTAATATTAAGTATTTTTTTCCTGACTGATCTGTCTTTAATAATAAGGCCAACTTCTTTCTAAAATGTCTTTTTAAGAAACAGTTTTACTTTGGTTTTGTGGTGCTAGGGAGTACAATGATTCTCTTTCCAGAAAGTGTTGCAATTCCTCTGTCGCTAGTCTAGCACTTGAGAGGTCCGCAAGTGTGATTCCTGGCATTTCAGCTTTATCTTCTGCTTTTCTGAGAGGCGAAACAGTGAGGTAGGAGTCCTTTGTGTAAATAGGAAGTTTTTACTGGAAGAAGCATCCGTTTGGTGGATTGGTTTTGTATGTTGAAACCATAGTAAATGCAAACAAAACCAGCGACAGGCCGAGTGTGTAACTGCTCTTTGTGCTTGGGTGGCTTAACGCACCCAGTGACTTTCAATTACTTTGGTTCTGAGGGGATGCTATTTAGTTTCACTGAAAATTCAATAGTTGAAGTAATTTTCTTAGATTTTTAAAACAAAGTCTTAACAAGTGAGATGCCAGTGGTATTTATGCTTAGTGTTTCTTAGATAAAACGTTTTTCTGTGTTCTGTCTGGTTTATACTGCAAGGCTCTAATTGTGGGCTGTGTAATGAATACATCTTGACGTCATTTTTATAAAATGCCTTGCAATTTTTGAGAAACTATGTTATCAACTGAAGGTGATAGTACTGAATGACCAGCATTCATGCTTTCTTCAACCTTGCATTTTAATTTGGAAAAGACAACTGTTGTTTCATCTTTATACAGACCTTGGGTGGGAGTACTGATACTAGTTTATCTTTACTGGATGCTGGGAAGCCAAGAACAGTGAATTGCCAACAAAGACCTTACATGTAAATGTTTCTTATAATCTTGATAGACTATTTGTAGTACTTTGTACTTAGCATATCAAACTTTTATAATGCAGACATAATCAGACTGTAAGTCAAACCTGGAGCTTGTGGCTTTCATGACTGTTTTTCTTATTAGGTCATTGGAAAAGAGGCTTAATTTTTTTGTGGAGTTCTGTTCATTTGTGGGAAGAGGATCATACTCCTATATCTCCAAATCCATCTGACAGTTGTTTGGATGTTGCCTGTGAGACTTTTAGGACTGGTACCAGTTACTCTGTTAGGAAGGCAGCATAGCTTTTCATAATGTTGTTTCTTCCTTTCCTTTCTTATGTTGTTAATTCTTCTTAGTATAATGTAACCTCATTTTTTTCATAATTTCAGTGAATTTATAGGTGATGTTTTAGTAATTAATTTCACTGTATGTCTGTTGTAGAATGCTCTCTCTTCCATTCTGATTATATGTTTTGTTTGTTAACCACTGAGAAATGAGTGATGCACATTTTTAGACTTCGAAATTTTTGTCTTGGCATTGGTCATGATAATGAAGTACAAAGGAAAACTAGAACACTTGCAGGCTTTGTCCATCCTAAAGCAATCAATGTAAAACAATGTTTCGTGTAGTGTAAAGGATCTTTAAAACTCATGACCTTGCTTAATGAAGAAAAACGTTTCTTTAAGAGCACTTTGCAAATTTTTTCATTTATTTCCAGTTGTTTTCAGTTATCTTAAAGTAGTACAGTATGGAGTTTAACCTCTTTGCAAGAAATCGTGGGGTTTTTGAGACATTACTGGATTTTTTAGAGAGTTCATGAGGGCACTTGAAAAATCTGGAAAAAAAAAAATCTGTATACTTCTGTCATAAATAAAGTGTTTGAGGCTTTGCTTGAAGTTGAATTCTTTATTTGTCAATATTCTCTGGCACTAGACAAGCTAATGCAATAGTAAGTTTATACCAGGAAATGGCACGGTAACACATTAAATTTTTTTTTGCCGTGAGATTCTGCCTTTTTTCTTTATCTTCATTCACTAGAAGTTCCTAAAAATTGGCCTGCTCTGGTTTTAGTTTGTTTAAAATACATTCTTATTTTTAGTGATAAACTTTTATCACTTTAGAGTTACAGTTTGTTCAGTTCCTTCAACAGCATTAGTTTTTGTCTTTTGCTTGGTACCAACTTTTATTTTATGAGGAAAGTAGAATAATAAAGAGTTAGAATGTCAAATTAACAATTAAGAAGTACCAGTTATGTAATGTTATTTGTAAGAAGGTCTTCTTTTAGGGTACAGCGTTTTGTCTGATGCATGCAGTTTTCTTCTAGGCTTTGGTCTGTTGACTCTATTATATGGTATAAAGCATCTGCAACATCTTAAAAAGGTGCTGCTATTTCAGAAGGCTTCATAATTAGTATCACTTTGCAAAGAACACTTCTAAATAGCTATCACTGCTTTAACATTTTTTGAGTGGAAAAAATGGTAGACATATTTTATTTAGTGCTTACATGTGCAGTTCATGAGTTCATCTTCTGGCTTTAAACCTTAAGGACAGTATATGAAAAGACATTTCTAGTAAAGCTGTATTTAATACTAGCTGACAAAGAAGGTAGTACAGCTCATCCAATTACATTCCTCTGGCTGGAAGCAGTTTACTGTTTCAGCTGCAAGTAGTTCATTTGAATTTTATTTTGTGTGCTGTACCAAACATTAATGTTGGGAATCCTAAGTTACATTGTGAGAAAAACACCTTTATTATTTTTTTTCTTTAGAGGTCTAATTTCACCTCAGTATTTGTGTACTAGTTGTGCATTTCTTGATACTGTGGCCCATTTTTATTGCTACTCAGTATTCTGGTGTAGTTACTGGGAATCTACTTGTTTCTATTTGAGTTCTTTACCTATTACATCTGTTTTACTGCAAAAACTATGTATTACAGTTGTAAAAGTGAATAGAGTTATTTCTTAAGATACAGAGATTCAGAAATTGGAGATGACTGTGCAGATGTGGTGATAAGTGCATTGTGTAATCTCTCCAGTTGTCTGTTGAAATGGGGAAAACTATTTTGCAGGATGGTAACAATCATTTTAATTAACACTTCATTTTATTGTTGAGTTTGGAATCCTTGATGTGAAATGTTTGCAGTACTCATGAGCAGCAAAGTTCCATGTCAATCAAAACAATTCATATAGGCTTAGTTAAAAGCATGGTCACTAAGATATTAGTATATTGTATTACTAAGATACTAGTATATTGTATCTAAGCATGATTTGAGAATGCAAGTAGAACGAATTAAACTAATGATGCTGGTAACCATAAAGATGTATGCTTAGAACTATAGCAGTGTAGAGAGTGCTAAATTATTTTTGAATTGCTCTCTTGTTATTAGTGATTGCTTCTATGAACTGGATGATACATCTGTTTGTATGAATGATCTGGTTTGTGCAGTGCTAGAGATTCAAGTATTACTGGTTTATGCTACTATGTATTCTTGAGAGGCATAAAAATTTTGAATTGTTCATATGTAACAGCAACAACCCAAAAGAATCTTTAAATTTACTATCAGAAGTATGGCTTTAATTGTAACAGGTTGGTATCAAATGAGTATTTCCAGCCTAACGGACTAATGCAAAATATGTAAGTATTAATGCTGGGTACATCTCTTGTGAGTTTTGTTCCTGCATATATATAATTAATTAGAAACCTGATTTTTTAACAATTAAAATAAACCCAAGTTCAATGAAAGTTTCAGAGCTGAAAATAACTTTTTATGAGAGTATGGGGTTTTTTCAGTGTAAAAAATGACAATCATTAACCTGTGTTTCATGCCATTATCATCAGGGTCACATTAATTTAAATGACTTGGGCTAAAATCCTGTTTTCTGGATGATGGCTCCTTCAGATTGGAAGGTAAAATTGTAAACAGCATTCTTTCTCTTCTGATTTTCTCTCCCTGTATACATTTTTCTAGATGGTACAGGGTTATTTTCAGAGAGGATCGAAGTTGCTTCAGAGTAAAGAAATAGAAGAACTATAGAATTCTGAAGTAAAAGCTTGGCATTGAGGATTTAATTGCTAAAAAGATGTTTCAGGATATTGCTAACAGGTTAAGATAAAAATATATTATTGACTTTTACTTCATTCAGTTTTGCTACCTTTATTCAGTTTATTCATTTACTTTGAAGTCAGAGGGAGCAGATACTTAAATCATTATACAAAATACTATTTTATGTATCTCAATTTATCAGTTAAATATTTTGTTTATGCTTTTTTATGATATGAAAGCAAATCTTGCTGTCATAATAAACCTTGTGATTTTTTTTTAATATGAATTGCCTGTTCTGCTCTTGTAAAAGTGTAGTAATTTTGCTCATTCTTAACAAGCACTTTAAAGCACCTGGGAAATAAGTCCCTTATGTGACTGTTTTGTGATACCATATGTGTGTGATACAGAAGAACATTGACAATTTAGTCAAATGTATTTTGATAAATGATCTTTTGAACATTTAAAATACTTAGTACTTGTCCCTATGAGTCTCAGATAATAGTTGCAAACAAGAAACTATTTATGACTGTTCCCCTCCTTTGTGGAAATAATAGGTTGTTGTCTTTGAACTCTTTCCTTACTCCATTTCCAAGTCATTCTCTTCAGGAAAAATGAGTGACTGGGCAATATCTTTAATTTTCCATTATATGCTAAAGGTGCATTGAATTCAGGTACTGATGTAGATAAGGAAAAGAATGATTAAATTCTGTTCTGTTTTCATTTTCTTTATAAAATATAGGCATGGTTCTACACATTGATGTGTAATGATTTATGAAATAAGAGATACTTAGGGAAAAGGCATTTCTCTTGCATTGTTTTTCTACCACAAAATCCTGATGTGTTTTTGATTCCGAATTGGCATGCTTTAATCACTGATTTGCAAATGCTTTTGCTAGGATATAAATTGTTAAGGCTTCCCAGACAAAGCCCTCATTTTTCAGTGGGTTTTTAATCAAGCACACAATGTTAAAAGCAAAGTTGTAACTCCCATATGCAGTCTGATAGTTCCAGTAACAAGAAAAAGTCCTAACAGCTTTATTCGGTGTAAAAGAAGTGGTTTTGTGGGTTTATCTTTGTTTTATTCAATATTTGAGGATATTTCTCAGTATTTATTTAGCATTTTATGACACTTCCTAGAACACTAATTATTTACTGAGATGTACCACTTGTTTAATATTTGGCTATTTTAATTGCCTGAGAATTTAGTAGAATGAGCACTTAGTAAAGGCACACATAGTACTTCATGTTGAAGAGTGAAATTACAAAATCACAGAATGGCAGGGTCTGGAAGGCACCTCTGGGGATCATCTAGTCCAACCCCCCCGTGAAAGCAGGGTCACCTAGAGCAAGTTGCCAGGGAATGTGTCCAGGCAAGCTTTGAAAGTCTCCGGAGGAGACTCCACAACCTCTCTGGGCAGCCAAATTGCAAGTAATTGGTCTTTCCATATAGAACATATATATATATATATATATATGTGTGTGATGTGGCAATGACATAAAATACAGGTGAGGTTCGACATCTTTAGGCAAATAAAAGACTGACGCTTTCTTCTACTTACAGGTTGCTGTGTAGTAAGGAGTGTTGGTTTTATAGGGCTCTTTGGTTAGAAATGGATTTTGAAATGGAAACACTATGATTTGTAGTGATGTACTGTGCTGATCTGGAATTAAATTTTTAACTCCATTTCCAGTGTATTGTTGAGCACCTTTTTACTGTCTTGCTCTTTAGTGTTTCTGATTTAGTAATACTGGAGTCATGAGGAAGGAAACCTACCAATTATTTACTACAGTATTGGGTTTTCTGTGGTTATCGTCAGTGGAATGAGCTGCTTTGCATGGAGTATAGAATTAACATAGTGCTTAAAATATTGTTGTTAAATTGGTTTCTCAAAGTATTTCTAGATTAGGGCAGAGAGAATGTTCTCTGTATGTGCCTATTGAGTAAAGAATGAAGCTATCTCAGCAAGGTGAACTGTAAAAGAGGTTTAAAGAAGGAATTAAAAGGGAAGTAGTAGATGGACAGGAGGTGAAAAAATTAGAAGATGATTAAAAAATGATCCTGAGAAATTATGAGAGGGGAGAAAGTGGCCAAGATGCTTCTGTTTCAATCACAGATAAAATTACCTAGATTTGATGCTTGTTTATCTCTACCTTTCTGATTTCCACTGTACTGCAGTGTGAATACCCTTGTGTTTTTATTAGTTTAGTTAGAAATTAAGTAACGGCAGAAGGTATGCTCTTGCTGAAGTACCGTTTAATTTTGACATTGGCTGTTTGATTGTCTCAGAAAGAAATTGTCTCTTCAAAAAGAAATGGATGCAGTCTGGTGTCACAATTGCCAGATGTGACCCTGTTATTCAATGTTTACTTCTGTCCTAAATGTGAGTACTATTTGCCTTGCTTTGGAAATACTTGCACTGATTATGCTATAGTTTTACTTACATTCAGTATTCAACTCTTACAATGGTGTGGAATATATTTAGGGAGCCCATTTTCTTTTCAGTACTGATGTAATTGCTCTGCTGGACTAAAGAAACAGTATGAAATTGAGCTGGTTTGAGTTTGGACTTTGTATATGTTTTAGAAAGAATGAGAATCAGACATGACAGTTTAAAAATGTGGAGCTTTTTTTCAATACACTGAAGTTTGCACTCAGCTTTTCTATATGCAACTTTAATATCCAAATAAACTGTAATATGTTGGGGTTTTTTATCATTTTTAAAATACGACTTTTCTAATGGAAGTGCATATGCTTATGGTTAAATTACATCACTGATTGTTTCCTTTGTGATTTAAGGTATTTGGGAAGGAAAAATACCTTGTTAACTGGCAAGGGGAATAGTATGTGTTTCTATTACTTGTTCTTGAAAATAAAGTACATTTCTACTAGAAAAAAAAGTTTTATGAACAGTTTTAATGTTAGTCTCACAATACAGGTTATGATTCTGAATTCTGTGTTGAAATGTAAGAGGACTTTACTGTGTATTTCTAGGCTCATATCTTAAAAACTCTGAGATAAATTGATACACAGCAGAATTGTGTTACATTTTAATGTTATCTAAATCACAAAACCTTGAAAAATTCCATTGTTTTGAAGATTCCAGTAGTAACATCTGGGTTTAGTTTAAATTCTTTTTTCAGTTATGTTAATTTTACTACAAATTTTGCTTTAAGACCAATGAGTGCAGTAGATTCCACTGTGAATAGAGGATGATTTTTTGGGCTTTGGGATCAGTTTTGTTGTGGTTTTGGGGGGTTGTGCTTTTGTTTGATGAGGTTGGGGTTTTTTTGTTCGTTGGATTTTCCCAGAGTGTTATCATTATCTGAACTAATGTACCAAAGAAGATAGGAAGATACTTCCGTGTTAATATCCTGTTAACTATATGGATCTGGTTTTATAATCAAGTTTGAAGAGTATTTACTGTTTTTTGCAAGATATTTGTAATGGGGGGAGGAATGAACACTACTCACAGGTGATACTGAAAAGGGAAGTTCACCTTAGAGCAGTACTTTTTACAGAAAAATCCCCTAGTTTGAGTTGGTAAAACCAAACAACATACAGTGAATCAGTCAACAGGCAAGCCTTACAATTCCTTAACTGTTCACCTAACCAGTCCCCAGTGATCTCTGATTTTCTGAAGTATTGAAACGTGTCTGCTTCCATTAATGGGAAGTGGGTGTGGTCAGAACAGAATCCGTGGTGATTAATTCTGTTAATATTTGTAGCCTTTCCTAAACAACAAAAGGCTATTGATTCAGTTAAATAACATTTAAGAGCTGATTAGAATACCTGTGAGTCCCTTGGGAGGCAGTCCTGAAGGGCAGAGGTGTCCAGGAAGGCTGGGCATTCTTCAAGAGGCAAATCTTTAAGGCACAGGAGCACGCTGTCCCAGTGTCCTGTAAGACAAATCAGCGGGGAAGGAGACTGGCCTGGCTGAACAGAGAGCTTTGGCTGGAACTCAGGAAGAACAGGAAAGTCTGTGGCCTATGGAAGAAGGGACAGGCCAGTCAGGAAGACTACAAAGATTCCTTGAGGCTGTGCAGGGGAAAAATTAGAAAGGCCAGAACTTAAATCTGGTGACTGCCATAAAAGACAATTAAAAATGTCTCTAAAAATGCATGAACAGCAAAAGGAGAACTAAGGAGAATCTCAATCTTCTATTGGATGTTGGGGGAAAGCATAGTGACCAAGTATGAGATAAAGGCTAAGGTACTGAATGCCTTCTTTGCCTCAGTCTTTAATAGTAAGACCAGCTGTCCAGTGCCCAGCCACCTGAGCTGGATGACAGGGTTGGGGAGCAGAATGAAGCCCCCATAATCAGATTGGAAATGGCCAGTGACCTGCTACACGACTTAGACGCACACAAGTCTGTGGAGCCAGATGGGACCCATCCAAGGGTACTGAGGGAGCTGTTGGAAGCGCTCACCAAGGCATTTTCCATCATTTTTCAGTAGTCCTGTCTGACCTGGGAGGTCCCAGTTCACTGGAGGTTAGCAAATGTGATGCCCATCTACAGGAAGGACCAGGAGGATCCTACAAGCTTGTCAGCCTGGCCTTGGTACTGGGGAAGGTTATGGAGCAGGTCATCTTGAGTGCTATCACATGGCACATACAGGAAAACCAAGTGATCAGGCCCAGTCAGCACAGGTTTCTGAAAGGCAAGTGCTGCTTGACTAACCTGATCTCCTTCTTATGACAAGGTGCCCCGCTGAGAGGATGAGGGAAAGACTGTGGATGTTGTCTACCTGGACTTCAGTAAAGCTTTTGACACTGTCTGCCACAGGATTCTCCTGGAGAAACTGGCTGCTAATGGCTTGGATGGATGGATGGATGTACACTTCTCTGGATAAATGATTGGCTGGATGGCCAGGCCCAAAGAGTTGTGGTAAATGGAGTTAAATCCAGTTGGTGTCCAGTCACAAGGTGAATGGAGTTAAAACCAGTTGGTAGCCTGGTCACAGGTGGTGTTCCCCAGGGCTCCCTGCTGGGGCCTCTTCTTTTTAGTATCAGTGATCTAGATGAGGGGATCAAGGGTGCCCTCAGGAAGTTTGCAAATGACACCAACCGAGGCAGTTGGGTTGGTCTGA